>JAEIFV010000707.1:0-143267 GCA_018904265.1 Lordiphosa collinella | reverse complement strand
AATAGGGCATTTCCATTAAAACAAAAAAAACATTAAAACTATTTAAAAAAAAAACTGTTTAGTAGTTCCTGAGAAAAATGGGACGTGGTAAAAAACTAAAATCGTAAAAAACGTAAGAAAATTAAAAAGAAAATTATGCTATAGTCATCCGATCCGGTTCCGACAAATGTGCTGCGTATTTGTACTAACAAACTTTGTGCAGTTTCATTAAGATAGCTTTTAAACTGGCGAAGGAGATAGCATAGAAACAGACGGACGGACAGGAGGACGCTCGGACAGACGGGCAAGGCTAAATAAACTCAGCTCGCCATGCAGATCAAGAATATATATTCTTTATGTGGTTGGAGATGCTTCCTTCTATGCGTTACAAACAAATAGACAATTTAAATATATCCACTGCCCTTGCATATAAAAACAGATTTGGTCGTACTTGTTCATTGACAAGTCGTACTTGTTAGTATTTGAAATAAGTAAGAAAGGCTTGAGACAATCGTAGAAATCGTGTATCAATTCTAAATTGCTTATTTCAACAGGATCCGCCTTCTTACAAGTATATCTAAAAGTCCGACATCAAGATTAAGTACGGAGCTCAAATCAAACAGCGATAGAGCAAATAAAAAGCTAGATCAGATTCAAAACAAACCAAAATAGTTTTATTTATAAACAGGGGATGGGAACAGGTTCTGAACCGAACTGAATTAACCCATTGCCGAACCCTTAATTCCGGCTGATAAACCCGAATAGACGTCCCTTCGAAAATGCTGATCTGAACAAAAACTACCCAAGAGCTTAAAGATTAATTGGGGATTTTCGGTTAATTTAAGTCTCGCTGATGGGCACTCTACAGGGTACCTTAGAAAAACATGGATTAAATATATCATTGTATTTCATTTAGAATTGATTTTGATCAAATTAATACGGTAAGTATTAGATACTTTTCCTTATCAATTAAAATAAACCAGGGATGCAAACATATTCTAAACCGAAAGGAAACCAACCGTTATCGAACCGCTAGTCCCAGCTCATGAACCGTACAGAAAAATCAACAGGAGTCCTTTCGAAAATGCTGAACCGAACCAAAAACCATCGTTTCTGTCAATTAACTGACGAGTCTCTTACGCTGTTACTTGTAGTTTTGGGAATTTGAATCGATTTCATAAGATACCTACTTTCGGTCAAATTAGGTTTCGATTTGATCCTGATAATGTAGCTTTTTTGAATGACATCCATCAGCTGTTCAAGTACCTTTTAATATACCTGTCATCAGACTATATTCCTTCTGTGGAAGTTGCTTTTTGTTTTGTGTAAGAATCCCATTTTCCATTATTCTTTGGAAATAGAATACTGTGTAAAGCTGGCTCTAGGTCAAATAAGAACCCAGAAATATGTGTTAAGTTTCGGCAACCATCATCAGGGATAACTATTTTACACGTCTTTACCATCTGGCGCGGAGTTTCGTACTGTTCTGTAAGAAGTTCTTTTATAGCACAGCAAATTAGGAAAGAATTGAATATACATATTCACCTTGAAAACTAAATCTTTTAATGAAGAAATTACTGTTTTATCAAAACCTTAGAATTAAGTAGGGAAACTAAGTTATTTAAAAGTCAAACAACTTGTTTTTGTGACTGGCGCAATAATTGTTAAGTTTATACTTGTACAAAAAGGATTTTTGTCATTAAAATCCAAATATAAATCTATAACGATTTTAAAGCTGTTCAATCTATTTCTAGGAACTCAATTTCGAAAGAGAGTAAAAAGAAATCACAATAATTGGAAATTGAAAAAACGGGACTTCATAATTAAGAGTGTACCACTGAATCAAACTCACATCCGCAGTTCAGTTAGCTCAAGAAATGATGTAATGAACAGAACAGGTGGTTCAAAAACTGTGCCAACCACTGAACTGAACCAGTTCTTATTTCCGAGCGGCTTGGATTACTGTTAGAAAACAATATAAAGCCACTTTTTGAAAGCATTTCTGCACTGAAACATATTGGTCATGTTATTTAAAGAAGGGATTGTTATTTAAATACATTGATCGTCCCAAACTAGAACCACATTTAGTCATTGGTTTGTGTGTGCAGTTGCAGCGATCAGCGGTTTCAGTTGCTGAGCATTTTTGTACGCTCAGTCTATATATCGAAGTAAAGTTCTTTGTCGGATTGAAAATAGTTGGAGTATCGAGATCAGTCAACTCTCGAGACGATGTGAAGATCAAATCAAATTCGATTATCTAACTTAAAACAATCTCGGACCTTCTTGATAAGATTCGAATGTGAAATATAGCAGAGTTCGGATAACAAGCTTAAATAGATCCCGACTGTTTTTGAAATATGCTAAAATCAGGCTCAAAAGAGCTAAAGTTATTCTATAGACAGCTCGATTATTAGTACGTTCTATAGCCATAGAAATCAAGCAAATTGTATGCTAAACGAAGGGTAACCCTGCCGTTTCTTAAACCGTGAATGTTGTTTGGTTTTCTTGAGCGGTTCGTTGTTGTCAGTTTGAAAACACTTTAGAATCATTTTAGCAACTGAAAAATACACAATGAATTGTGAGCGACCGACTCAACTGCTAGGAGCTGAATGATCCTTCATTTGATTTTTGGTCTATATGTGTCACGTGGGACTGTTATTGCTAACGGATGTGCCACTTTTTCATAGTAGTTTGAATAAGAGTATTTATGGATGTCCACTTTCGTGCACACGATTAATGTACCTGAACACAAGCTATCGGGACTCTCTTAAAGCATTTATGACTAATTTTAGGATAAATGAGATTTTATTTTGGGAACATTTCGGAAAAATTTCTCAATTTTGTCTAGTCTAGATTGAAGATCTTATGTGTGATGGTGCCTTTTAGCCCATTTTCTGTATTCTCTATTCCTACATTCCTTTGACTTTTGGCAACCCACAATAATGGTGCGCAGGCGTTTTCATGAACTTGCTGTTGCAATCGTTTGGCCTGCAGTTTATATAATTGTTTTTCTTATTTCCAATTTTTCTGGCTTTTTTCTCCCATGTTGCTTCAATATGCTGTTGTTACATGCAACAAGGCGGAAAAACATTGGCAACTCTGTGGAAGAACTGAAAAGACGAAATTGGGTTAGGCAAAAAGGCAAAACTTGTGCTAATTGTTGGCAAGCCCGAGAAAAAGGAACGAGACGTCGAGTGGGGGGGCAACTGTTGGGAACTATAGGTAGCTTCCGCAGCAACTGCTGCTGCTGCACCAGTCAGAACCAGTTTTGTTTAACCAAAGTCAAGTTCAATGCACATAAAAGCCTTTTTGCCAGTTGTTAACTGTGCGATTGTAAGTGGGATGGAGGCAACTTCCTTTTGGCCGCAAGGAAAAAATGCTCAAAAGAAATGTGAAAATTGCCGCAAAAGTTTTCCATCCATTTAAATTGCAAATTTCCAGTTTCGATTGCAGTTGAGTTTTTTGCAGCATTTTTATGAAGTCGAGGTCATAAAAGCAGCCACTTCCCCCATGTCTTCGGGTTGCGTAATGAAATGGAAAGCATTTTCGCATTATTTGTCTTATGATTTTTTATGGCTTGCTGGCTAATTGAAGTTCAAGTACTGGAGCATAAAAATGTTTTAATGAAATATATGTTAAGCCAAATGAAACGTCTGCCCGGGTCGTGTCGTTTCCTGGCCAGGGAAAAACGCTTCAATGGCATTTTCCCTTCGTCGGACAATGGAATATGGAAATTTTCTGGCTGAGGGTTTTCACTGACGCTTGTCGTTTTCATGCCTCAGTTGCTGAATGCAATCGCTTGTTATTTATATTATAATTTCAGTACTTACCATCAAGGTGAGGCCGAGGCCGGCCAGGGAGATGGCCATTTCTCTTGGGTTGGCAAATGTGTCGCCGGAAGTTCAGCCGAATGGGGCGTCAAGCTGCAGCCTTAATTTGCAATTGTTGGCTGCAATTGGGTACACAGTTTTTTTTTTTTTGGTGTTATTTGGCCGTTATTTGATTTGCTGTTTTTCGTGCACTTCTAACATTTATTTATAACTTTTTTATTTCTCATATCCTTTGTGTGTCCATTTGCGCAAAAAACCAACTTTGTCTATTTAATTTAACTTTAGCTTTGAGCTTTGTTTAAACTTGGTCGTTGTCGTTGTCGTTGCTTCGTTCGTTTCTCATTTATTTAATGCGACTTTTAATTTGAGTTGAGTTTTCTTTTGTTTACTTTTGGAAGGAAGGAAAGAAAACCGCACGCTTGCGCGCTGCTGTTGCAACTGTGCCTCAAATTTTCGCGCCACTTGAGTTTTGTGTGTGTTTTGGGCTTGGGGCGCCTCGCCATTTCCATCAGCCAGTTTTTTTTTATTATTTTTTCCCCCCATTTCCAAAGTCAGTTTTGCCAGTTGCCGCAGAGTTGCAGATGCTGTTTGGCTGTTGCATTTTTCATTTCTTATTTTCGTGATGCTGACAGATCTAGCGGGAGGGTATAATGGGTTTATGATTAAATTCGTAACGCTAAGAAGGAAGTTATAATTTTGAATTGGTCAAGGGAAACCTGAAACAGAAATTGTGATTTGGGGTACTGACTATTGAAATGTGTGTCAAATGAAAAAAAAAATAATGCTGTGAGGAATACCAAAAATATCTTGATATCAAATGATTCTCATAAATAGCTTATAAGCCAGATATCTACAATCACTCCTAAAGCAAAGGTCTAGTTTTTTTTTATTTCTCATTTAAATTCTTTTAAAGTAGCTGGTAATCAGCAACTGTCACATATTGGTAGAAATATTACAAAATTTATCCAAAGTGCTAGTCTTTCTTCACATATGTTCCTAACCTTCTTTTGCCTATTAACATAGAGTCCAATCGTTTCGCCTGCTATTTCTTCACTCAATTTTTGTATAAAACTTCTCTTTACGTCGTGAGTCCGTGCAAAAGTTGTTTTCATTTCAGTGTGGCCGTACCATTTTATCAGGAAAATACCATACCTATAAGACCTTCGGCCCTGTTCCGAATTCCGAGTAGGTTTTTGTGTAAACGTTTGCATATAGAGTTTAAGCTTAACAATGTTATATGGAAGGTGACAAGCATTTCAACGGTTACTAGATTAGGATTGACGAAAATCGGAATTGCTTAAACAGCTGAAACCGATAGCTCAATGCTAAGTGGATTCAATTCGTCAAAAAGAAAAGACCTGATCTAGTAACCATAGACATTCTGCTTACATCTCTTATAAATTTGTGAACTTTACATTAGAAAAAGCAACGTTTAGACGAAAACTTACTCGGAATTCGGAACAGGGCCATTATGCACATTTTCAAACATAAAACAATTTCGCGGATACTGCATAACTTATATTCTCGGATGTTCACGCACGAAACTCTGTGTTTGCTCACGTTCACGTCGTGACTCACTGTTTAATGTTAAAATTCATGTCACAAGTGCTCCTTTACTTTAAACAGCAGTCGCTGGCTCCACCGACGTTTTCAGTGGCTGAACATGTCGTTAGCTTGAAAATTAAAGAAGTTCTGGCCATTTTTGTCATGTAATCTGAAAAAATCAAAATGGGAAATTGGGAAAAATTGCTAATAAATCTTACATTTGGTTCTTTATTTGCCCAAACATCTTTTTTAAGCCATTGAATTAAATTTTGGACCCAGAAAAGAGCGGCTTGGCTTTAAAGCTTACAGAAAACGATCTCGCAAAGAACTTTAATACGGTTGACCTCCAACCATATTCAAAATATATGATCGGTAGAGAATTCAAGCATCCAGCGCTGGCACCAGTGGCGTACGCAGGAGAGATTTTGGTGGTTAAACCCCACCCTGAACATACATTTACATGCTAAATACAAGACTAAGGAAGAAGGGACTAAAGAACAATTTTGTAATACGCCCCCCTTAAAAAAAATCAACGGCTGGCACATTGTTATTTCGTGTGCTTAGGAAAAATCTGAAAACAGCGCTGCTCCGACACACACAGTATAAGCTGTACAAGCGTCGTTGCGTTGCGTGCTCTCTTATGCCGCGACGCAGTCGTTGCAACTGAAATTGAGAGCAATTTTTGCGCTGCTCTCACACACACAAATGCCAAAATGTAAATGTATTTTTTGCCTGCCTCTGCTTTATACTTATAAATAGCATCGCTTTGACTTTACTTCGATGCTCAAGAGTGGTGTGAACGTGTTTGTATTTGTATGAAGGATTTTGACAAAATTTTTTTTTTTCATTTTGAGAACGAGGCTTTGATATAAAACGCACAATTAGGTCTAGCTCGATTTTGAAATCGATAAAATCATGACGAATCGATATGTTGCCTTCCAAAAAACACAAAATTTTTATTCATCTTCCTCTTACTGTTTTGTTGAATTCCAGAAATTCAGATCGATCAAATTCGACTAGTGAACAGATCTGAATAATTTGAAATGTATGTCTAAAGTGATAATACATCGATTTTTAATATATGTTTATGGAATTTCACAAGATTTATTTTTATCAGTAACAAAGAACTGCAACGAGCCGCCACGAGTTCACTTGCGCAGCGCTCATGGCTTGTCAAACTCGAGTGTTGCCCGTACTTATTCTCAAGTTGACTCTTACTACGTTTATGCAATGAAATTCATGATTTCTTTAATTTGCAAGGTCAAATTTGTTCCAGTTTATGCTGCTTTTATAAGTTCACAAATAATGGATCTGGTAACACCAGCGCAGCGTTAAGTTGGCTGCTCCATGGCATTTCCATGAATTTACGGCAAATTCAATGTCAACTTTCGTGAGTAGTCGAATTCATGAAATGGTGTTTATGCTTGCACAATGAGCATATGCATAAACGTAGTAAAAAAGCTTCGGCCGCGAGTCGTCGCAAGTCCCTTGTTGCTAAAATCTTCGTACCTCTGCGATCCGTCATGAGTAAAACTCGTTCTAGCTTCAGCCGCGAGTCACCGCGAGTACTTGTTGCCGAAGTCAAAGATCTGCTGCGAGCTGTTACGATCAACGCAACAATCGTCACAAGCACACTAAAAACAACAACTTGTGAGAGCAAAAGAGATAGCATGATGGCCTATTTTTTGCATTGTATTACGCTTTTTTTTTCCTACTTGTGGCATGTTGTTGTTTGAAGTTTTCAAAACACAAAAATAAATACATAAGAGGCTTTTCGAAGCTCGCCATCAACCAGCAGAGTTCATGTTTTTTTTTTTTTTTTTAGTTTATCATGGTTTGGGAGAGTGCGAGTAAATTTTGTTGCGAGTGCGAGCTAAGGACGAGTAGAGTGTCGTAAGAGCTTGGCCATTGCTGGCAAAAGACTTGTTATGACTCGTGTTATGAAAAGCTTGTTCATACTTATTATTACTCGTGCGAAGCAAAGTGCTTGCTCGTTCTGACTCAATGTGCTTGCGATCATTTCGAGTGTGTCGAAACAAGGCGGCGAGCCCAACCAAGCCAAGTAAACGCACGAGTGTGATCGAACATTAGAGGCTTGTTGCAGGTCTCTGATCAGTACCCAAGCAGAATATTATGACTATTTCAAAACTGCTAGAAAATGGCAAATTCATTTGAAAAACAGCGTGTATTCCAGTCTATTTTTATCAGAAATGCAAATGGTGGGAAAATGGCTAAGTTGGCAACACTAAATCGACTGTGGACAATGGTGATATCGAATTTATAACATAGGAATTTATGATGGCATTGAAGTTCCGCCTCTTCGTTTTGACTTTAAAATACTCGTAAGGGATCGTAGCAACGTACGCCGTGTAACAGCGAGTTCTTTTATAAGTGCAATAGGGGTATATCCCTTCAGTTAGATTCTCATCAGGTTTGTCCAAGCGGCCACTTGTTTGCTCTATTATTATCATCGAGTATTGTCCCACGTTGGAGTCTGTGTTAGGTAAATAGCGCCAGCGCCAGAGCTCGGCCACATCCATCCAAACCACAACTAAGTAAATCTCTGTAATTTACAAGTGTAAATTGCAAAGTGAAGAAGTAATAAAAAACACGTTCAAATAGATTCATGATATTAAGATTCGCCACATCTGAAAAGAGTATTTAATCTTCGCATCCCCTAACCCTCTCAACTGCTTTCTTATAAACAGCATTTGCCTTGCTTTTGAGTCTTGTCGCTTTTTTGGCCATGGCTTTGGCCCAGGCGCGCCTGTCAACTATTTTTTTTTTGACCATAAACTTTTGCACAAAAATGTTTGTGCGCTCATATGTTTGTTTTTATCATTTTATATGCATTTTATAATGCGCTCTGCTTCCAGTAAGCCGGCTGAGACGACATGGGTTGTATAATTAATTTGTTAATGGCAAACTAGCGGAATGCACGCATTTCCTATGAGCCGAGATTTATACGGGTCTGCCGCACCCTATTCATGTCTGATTATATGATTTATAGGAAGAATTTTGATGTGAAAGTTCAACTTCGACTGTCGGCGCTTATGCAACAGGCAGCCACAAAACCCAAGATAGGAGTCCGTGATCTCTGCTCCCAGGCTGAAGTCTCAGCACGCGCTCTTCGGCTGTCACGCACGCGCCACGTCTGATGAAGTAGCTGACAAATTATTTTTATTACATCCACAGCGTTTCTGTGTGAGGTTGAGTTATCTCTGGCGATGCATCTCCTCTCTGTAGGTAGTTTTGTGGTTTTCGGCGACGAAATAAAGGCGATGTGAAAGAGGATTAAGAGGAGGAACTGGGACTTAGCTGGTGGTGCTTTTTTTATATCTTTTTTTTTTTTGGCACTTTCACATTAGCTAAAAATTGAGTTATTGGGGGGAAAATATTTGACACAGGCGGGTAGTGGGTAGGGGAGTGATTTAACAATCTTTCCACTTAGCCCCCGTCCGCTTTTTGTGGCACCTCCACCCCTGCTCCGTGCCATTTTCTCTTTCTCCTTTTGTTTTAGGCAATATGCCGACCCCCCAAAAGCCACATAATTGCTGTAATCGTGGCAGATTTACAATCTCGTAATAAATTCAACACACAAAGATGCGCCAGAAGTAAGACCATCCACCATCGTCCACCTCCGCTCCTCTGCGTAGGCAACTGCAGCTGCAGAAGGCGGAAATCTCACACAGAAAGTTGCATTGCGGATGCAGTCGTCGTCTTCGTTGTTTGTCGTTGGCGGAAGTGTAACCAACTAACAAAGTGACTGAGACCGAACCAGAGAGGCGACATTTGCTGGCCAAATGTGCGAATGTCTGACGCTTCCATTTGCCTGATCCAAACCCGATGGATGTTCCAGTTTATGACAATGACCAAGCCGGGCTTTGAGCGATTAAATCTTTTGGTTTTTTATTTTATTTTGTGCTTTAAACTTGGACAGTTGGTCATTTGGTTTTGAGGAAATTGCCAGCTGGGCCTGGAGATTGTCTATCGATGATCGGTGGGTAAATTTTAATTGAGCCGTTTTCGCCAGCTTCCTTCATGTTGGCCAACAGCCAGGATAGCAGTTGCAGTGGCAGCCGATGGCCTGGCCTTAATTGTCTGACACTTCCCGTTTTCGTGGTTCAGGCAGAAATCTAATTACGCCATCGCCATGGCCAGAAAACCAACGAGCGCAGCAAATTGACAACACAATAAACGGGAACGATGAGCAGGGGAGTGCAGGCGGGGCGGAGGAGATTGGGTTTGGGCTTGGGGTGTCACACATGTGCGACAGTTTCTGATTTATGAACACAATTTCCAGTTTGACAATGAGACCGAGTCGGCGAGCAGCAGATGAGCAGGCCGGGACCCTGAGTCCGGGTACCGCTTCTGCTATCTCCCACCGACAATGTCCTGAAACTGGCTGTGTTTAGGTTATGCCAAGGAATGCCATTCCTTGGTCTAGGTGAGTTATGTTAATTGAGATTCGACAGTGCCGATAACATAAGAAACTGCACCAGCTGCTTGAAACAGTAGCCAACTCTGGACATAATTTAGGTCTAATCTGTCCCAGCAGCTGTCCATGAAGTCACATAAAAATCAGCACCAAATTATTCAGTCTAGATAAAGTGAAGCCGAAAAGAGTTGCTTTTAGCTTAGAGATGGGAAAGTGAGGAGTAAAAGGGCAATGGTATTTGCGAACTAGAAATGCGTGGATTTTTAACAGACGGACCAAAATTCATTGCAAAAGGGTAGATCGCGTATAGCACTTCCTCATACTAGGATTTTCGCGGATACTCCCAAAATCTGAAAATTATTTTGGGTTAAAATAAACAACGGGAAGAGCCACTAAGAACAAAATTCATTCGGTTTTCCGAAATCGAGCGCACTCGTTGACAAGAGTAGAGTAATTACGCTTTTTCTTGAAACGTGAACAGCGACTGTCACATCATGAACATTTTGTGCGAACTTTAAGAACTACTTGGGCATGTTTTAAGACTATTTTGTGCTCGCTGGGAGTTGAACTCGGGACTTCGAAAAGGTTGCTTTGCTAACATATAAATTTTTTGACGATGCTACGATTAAAATCATACGTTGCCACAGTGCAGATAACTTATCGGCACCGTATAAACAATTACACGATTACACAAAGTATCGTGGCATCGTAACGGGTGACACCTAAAAATCTGCACAAGCTTTTAAGGCTCTATTTAAAAACAAGAGAGTTACATACTTTTGCACAAACTTAATATACTCCGTGTGTCTCGGGTACAGAGTATGAAAACTTTGTATGGGTCTCCATCAGGATTGCAAACCGGTTCCGAACCGCTTTTTCCAGCTGGTGAACCGAACCTCAAGCCGAACCGGTTTCCTTTCAGAAATGGTGAACCGAAACGAAAACCACAAAGAAAAACGGTTCGGTTCGGTTCAGTTCTCTGATGAGTTTTAAAACGTGAATCGCTTTTCTCTAGCCAAGATAATTTTAGTTCGAACGTCTACCAAAGGGACTACTGATACACCGAATTGATTCTTAGAAGAGATTAAGCCTTTATGGATGACTTTACACAAATTTTACAACATGTACTCCTGTAAGTCAACCACAATTGCCAGCCGATCTCTTAATATACCTGTCATCATCATCAGCACTTTTCTTGAAAGTTGTTAATTAATATGTCGACTCTCCTGGGCAATATTCTTAATATTCTGTAGTACTTATACACCTTAATTTAATCTTAGCCAGGAGAGTCTTAATACTCTGTACCAAAGGCAGAAGAAAGCATCTCCGACCCTGTAAAGTATATATATTCTTGATCAGCATCAACAGCCGAGTCGATCTAGCCATGTTCGTCCGTCTGTCCGTCCGTCTGTCTGTATGTCTTTCTGTCTGTCTGTCTGTCTGTCTGTCCGTCTGAACAAACAGATCTCAGAGATGGTAAGAGTTAGAGATTTGACATGTATGGGACATATGCTTCTCAAACTTGCAAGCAGATCAAGTTTATTTTAAATTTTTGCCACGCCCCCTCCTGCCCCGCAAATTGGAAAAAACGTCATATCTCCCACGGTGTTATAGATAGAAGGTTCGTTCCTTCTGTACATATTTAGAAATCCGAATTATTTCTCGATCCGCCAAAGGAATGGTAAAGAACGGTTGTCGAGTTATAAGGAAAACCAACAATTATGGGCAACACCGGTCGCAGCGGTGATGGGCAGCACTTAGCGGGTACAGAGTATGTTATAGTCGGGCTTGACCGACTTTCTTTCTTGTTTCTCATAACAAGAATAATAGGGTGTCTAAGATGCATAGAACGTATTCTCTTCTTTCCAACATTCTCCGTTTTCGAAGTGCATTTCTAGAATTTATTCACCAGTCCTACAAATCCGACTTCATAAGTTTCGGACATTCTTATAAGAATCTAAAATATACTCAAATGGTTTAATGGAATTTAATTTCCAAAGTATACGAAAAGTCACATTATGAAAGAAATCATACAGCCATGCTCTGGTTTCCACCCTTCTTTTACGATTTGGACATGTTAACGACATAAATTTCACATTCAAATTGTTTAAGCATATATGTGTGTGACATAAAGTTATATGGTAACTAGATAAAGTCCAATAAAATTTTTCGAGCTCAAATCACGGCAATCACATCTAGTAGCCACAGATATAGGTGCCATTTTTCATATAAAGCAGAGAGTATTTGTTATACCCTTGCAAAGGGTATTATAAAATTGTCCGGATGTTTGTAACGCATAGATAGAAGCATCTCCGACCACATAAAGTATATATATTCTTGATCAGCACGACGAGCTGAGTTGATTTAGCCCTGTCCGTCTGTCCGTCTGTTTCTATGCTATCTCCTCCGTCAGTTTTAAAGCTATCCTCACCAAACTTTGCTCGAAGTCTTTTTGTACAAATACGCTGCACATTTGTCGGAACCGGCTGGATCGGATGACTATAGCATATAGCTGCCATTGGAACGATCGGTCAAAAAACTTGTTTTAGTGAGAAAAACTGTTTTGTTTTTATTGGAAACGCCTCCAAAGTTCGTATTTCTTAGTTTACTATCCTTTCCCATGATTTCACTAAGTTTGGTCGAAATCGGATTACTATAGCATATAGCTGCCATAGGAACGATCGGTCGAAAAACTAGTTCTAGTGAGAAAAACTTTTTTGTTTGTTATGAAAACGTCCTTATCGTTGGCATACACTTAATTAATATTCTTTTACACATTTCGACAAAGTTTGGTCGAAATCGGATAACTATAACATATAGCTCCCATTGAAACGATCGGTCGAAAAACTAGTTTTTGTGAGAAAAACTTTTTTGTTTTTAATGAAAACGTCCTTATCATTGGCATACACTCATTTTATATACTTTTACACAATTCTTCAAAGTTTGGTCGAAATCGGATGACTATAGCATATAGCTGCCATAGGAACGATCGGTTGAAAAAGTAGTCTTAAAGAGAAAAACTTTTTTGTTTTTAATGAAAACGTCCTTATCATTGGCATACTCTTATTTTATATACTTTTACACAATTCTTCAAAGTTTGGTCGAAATCGGATGACTATAGCATATAGCTGCCATAGGAACGATCGGTAAAAACTAATTTTAGTTGAGAAAAACTTTTTGTTTTTAATGAAAACGTCCTTATCATTGGCTTACACTTAGTTTATATACTTTTACACAATTCTTCAAAGTTTGGTCGAAATCGGATGACTATAGCATATAGCTCCCATAGGAACGATCGGTCGAAAAACTAGTTCGAGTGAAGAAAACTTTTTTTGTTTTTAATGAAAACGTCCTTTTTATTGGCATACACTTATTTTATATACTTTGGACACATTTCTACAAGGTTTTATCAAAATCGGATGACTATAGCATATAGCAGCAGTATGAATGATCGGTCGAAAAAGAAGTTCTAGTGAGAAAAACTTTCGACTCCAAATTTCGTAATTAACAGTGTATTATGCTTTTCCATGATTTCACCAAGTTTAATCGAAATCAGACATCTTTATAGTATAGATCCCCTAGAAAAGTAATGTCCAAAAAATAGTCTTAGAAAAGCTTTTTTGTTTTCAATGGAAGCTGCAAGCGTATACAAAACTTCGGCCGAGCCGAAGTTAACTTTCCCCTATTTTTGTAAATTCAAGTGTTCACGAGCTAAATTCGCATAGGTAAGGTAAAAATGGGAGCATGGCTGATAATTCTGTCGTTCTTCTCTATTGCAAACTTCTGTACAAAGAAGTTTTCTTTATAGCAGATTAATTTCTAGATCACTGCATTTTTGTTCAATATTCAAACAATTCTGTATTACAAATTTTCTTTATAACGAAGTATATTTTTGTCCCCTTAAGATTCGCTAAACAGAAGTTCGACTGTACTTTATAATATGCCCTTACGAACCACTGAGCTGAATCGAACCGAAACCGCGGTTCAGCTAGCTCCAAAAACCATGTAATGAACCGAACCGGCGGTACAGAAACTGTTTGAACCACTGAACCGAATCAGTTCTTATTTCCAAGTGGTTTCCCTGGTTTCCCTAGTTTCCATTAATATAGTATATCCATTTTTTTGGGTGAAAAGTGGTGGAGTTATATGTTAATTTTCGTCCGACTAGCTTCATACTCATATTCAAAGCTAATCAAGAAAATGTATGGATTAAGTGAAAAATAACTTTTGGAAACCTTAAATACCATAAGTTTTAAATTCCAGATTGATATTATAAATAGCACAAAGAGAAAAAACTTGATCTGAGTTACGCCATTAGGAGTCTAAATAAAAAATTTGCTTTACCTCTTTCAGTTTCTGGGCTGTAGGTATTCATACAGTAGGTCGGCGTGCATATAAAAAGGTTAATCAAGTAGCTGTATACTTTATGGGGTCGAAGATGCTTCCTTTTCCATACATTTGCACGACTTTAGTATACCCTTTTTACTCCATCAGCAACGGGTATAAAAACTACTTGACATCTTGCATTAGTTTCGGTTGCCATTCATATTCAAAAGTCACGACTAGCTTTTTATTTGATGGCTTTTCCAACTCCCCCATCACTAAATGCAAAATGCCAATCTCTGTATAAATGGCTTGACTTAGCCCAACCCCGCAGAACATAAATTTCCCGACCATAAAAGTGCAGTTTAAGTCGAAGAAAAAAACCCAAAAAGATTTTATGGGCGAAAATGAAATGCCGATTGCCAGACCGAGTTCTTGTAGGCCGTATAAATAACCCACATAAATGCGGTTCATTTAATTTAATTTCTCTTTTTATCAAACAAAACTTAGCTGAGACATTTAAAGGGGTTTCAATCAAAAATCGAAAGGGGAGAGACGCTCACCAACAACAACACGTACGAAGTCAACTGAAAACTCATTTAAGGCTCCATTTCACAATTGAGTAGGTGCAGGGACGAGGAGACAGCAGGGGAGACAATCTGTACAATGACAATGCCAAACGGAGAGAACTTCGACTTGCCTCAGCAAGACAATTTGCCACTTTAATTGCCGCAATTTTTTGTCCATTTTTAAGTCAAATTCACTTGATGGCCAAAGTCTGTTTGGTTGTGGCCCTCTCCCAGGCGACTCTTTCACTGGCTCATGTGTCGTTCCATTTATTGTGTGTTGTCTGCCCTCCTAAAATGCTTTGTAATTGCAAACAATTTGATATTAAGTACGATTTCTAATTGTGCGAATGATTGCTTTCCATTGAGGTTGCCATAGAGAGTTACTGCAGCATGTGTGAGAGGGGAGAGAGTCTACCCTAGTGAATGAAGCTTTATGGTCGAAGCCCAAATTAAAAATGGGCAAATATTTTATATAGATTTAGAATTGACAAATGACAATGGTGCAGACAGGAGAGGACAGGGCAAACGCATGGTATGGAATGGAGCTCATTAAGGAAGAAGGTGCAGACTTAAGGAGCAAAGGTATGATCAATATTTCGGCTCTATCAGTCAGTCAGTACGAAAGATGGTTAGAATCGTGATCTGTTTGTGCGCGTACTCACACCCCGCCCAACCACTTGGCTTTGCCGCCAATAATAATTAAGTAAGTTGACACCATTATTCCTCAGTTTATATCCCATGCAGACTCTGTCAACAGAAATCCTCTAGAAAACTTTGCTCGAAATTAATTAGCCGCAACCGCATGATAAATATGCAGTAGCAGCCAAGGACTTCCTCTCCATTTCCCTTCCCAATCAGACTGCGTATACAATAAACCAAAATCACTGACAAGAGCGGGACACCGAGTGGCCATATAATTAATTAAACTTTTATCGTTTTTGCTAACGATTCTCC
Organism: Lordiphosa collinella; assembly: GCA_018904265.1. NCBI lineage: Eukaryota > Metazoa > Arthropoda > Insecta > Diptera > Drosophilidae > Lordiphosa > Lordiphosa collinella. The sequence continues at coordinate 127,629 of JAEIFV010000707.1, read as the reverse complement.
ACTCTGCCATTTAATTTGCTTTAATAGTAAATCCTTGAAGGACAAAATCCAAAATCTTTTAATGCCACACACAAAATGGGAGACCGCAAAACGAGAAAACTAAAATATCACTCATACGCCAAGTACACACCACCACCCACCCCTCCCCCCGAAATTTATGCGCGTGTTGTGGATCTGTGTGGGTCCCTCTACTAAATTTCCTTGTCCTTCGCTTTGCTCTTAATCTAAATCTGCATGTCAACTCGAAGACCGCATAAATCACAAAATAATCCCCAAGTAAAATACCAAAGGCAAATGGCCAGCCAGCTGCCTGTGCGGCTTGAGCGGGGGGCCGGAGGGCGTGGCAAGTCTATGGGCGCGCGCATTAACTTCAATTGTCTTTTGTCTGCGGCCACGCCCACTTCGAGCGCATCTCCCTTGTAAATTTGCTTTGACAATTTTCGGTAGGAAGGCGACAAAATGTCATTTGGCTGTTCCAACTCACTCCTCCATTTTGTGGGTCTAGGGCTCACATGAACCCGGGTCGGGTTCGGTCTATGGCTCCGCAGCAGCCGCCACTTCATTTTTATCGTAACAATACCAACTTGGGCCGCAAAATGTAATTCAACGCAATCGCATTCAATTTTATTTAAAATTGTTAAGACCCAAATACCCCCATGAGTGGTGAGGCAGGAGGGAAGGTTAGCCCTTTTTTTTGCGATACGATATAGTAAAACTTAGCATGAGAAGTTGGGATAAAAGGGTACATGGACTTTGCAATGGGGTTAACGAAAGCAAGCTATATAAATGTGGATTCAATACACTTTTCAAAAATATCTGTAAAAAAACTTTAAGCAGCCTTCTCCTTGGTTTTATCTTATGTATCGACTTTAAACTGTAGGCGCCATTCTCCAGAAGTTAGACTTCTCCGAGAATAGGGTGAACAAATTCCACAATCTTACAAAATCCATAAAAATAGATATCCACCTTGTGGCACTAAATATGGCTTTAAGACGCATAGATAAGGCCAGGCTTACAGCAATAAAAGTCGCAAATATCTCTAAGCTTTTTTTCTTCTTCTTTGGCCATTTGATGATAGTAAAATCATCACAACCGTTTTACGGTCTCGACCGCTGCCACTAATGCCCGTCACTCGCCTCTTTCCCGAGCGACATCCCACCAGGAGGACACACCCAGCTCCGCAATAACGTTTGCGTCGGTCGTCTTCGGAGGGGGTCCGTATCCGAGGCATTGTGTTAGTTTTCGTTGGCAGATGTAATAGACGAGAAACGGGTTACGTTAGCCAGCAGCTTTGCGGATGCATCGCTCTGTTACCAGGGGTTACCACGTGGAGGTGTGAGGCGACTTGAGACGCAGTAAGCTACATACGCCCCCATAACCACAGGAGAGTTCCTGACTTCCGAAGATTCTAAGCACTACCATTAAATTAGTGGGAGATAAGAAAAGCGAAAGTCTTATTTGCAGCCATACGAAATAATTTAATTTGGATGATCCTGTTGTAAAAATTTTTAGCTGAATTTTGATGTTTTGAAGGTGGTTCACACATGAAATGTGACATATACCAGGAAACCGCTTACGCTTTCCGTAGATTTTCTATGAACTGGAGAGTGTAGCTTGCCATTAAACCCAATGAAGAGACCTACGCTTCAATCCAAGTCTCTAAGATAAGCAACCAGAATGATTTTAAGAACAAGTATTGTTGTACTATCTAGTTAGCATAGTTTACAGAAATGGCGTTCAATTTGAAAGTTTAGCCGAGTTGAAGGTTTTTGTAGAAAGATGGTCACAGGCCCGGCGGTTCAGTTTGAAGCTTGGGTCAGATCAAAACAGTGCATACTTTTGCCTCTATTTCAGACAATGATAGATCAAAACACATCCTCAAAATTTTAATTAGAACTTTCAAAGATAAAAATTTTGTGGCGATTATAATATAAAGATGCAGCTCCCTTTAACTTTTGCGAAGTGGATATGATATTTGACAAACAATTTCAATCACTTTGTGCCAGTAAAAGACTTGAGCCAAGGATCTTAGACCTTCCTAAAGTGTTAAAGTGAAATTATATATAGCTTTTCTAACAAAGCATAAAGACTAAGGAAATAAACAGTCTAATACAATTCTCAAAAGCTTTCGATATAGCCTCTGTCGATATTCCTTAGCAGGAAACCGAACCGCGAACCAATCCAGTGTTTTTACGAAAAGGCAGAACCGAACCGTAAACCACAAAACCAACAAGTAAGGGAGCTGTAGTCGAGTGCCCCGACTACAAAATACCCTGTTCCCTTCACTTCTTGTGTTTCCATATACATACACACACACACTCTCTAACATACGCACACACGCATGGCATGCGGCCGCGCGCGATTACTGACAATGCAAGACCCCCCTCTCTCCCACAAGCAAAATTGATTCGTATATAACTTCGGTGTTTTTTGTCCAATCTTATTGATCTTTTTAGAATAGATAGATATTGGGCCTAACTTGATATATATAAAGTTTGGAAGGTCTATCTTAAAAATTTCCAAATCTGAAACAAACTCGTTTTGAATCGGGTTTACACCTATCTACATGCAAAAATTTGTGGCTCTAGCTCTTATAGACTCTGAGAAACACGCGTTCATACGGACAGACGGACGGACAGACAGACGGACGGACAGACGGACATGGCTAAATCGACTCAGCTGTTGATGCTGATCAAGAATATATATACTTTTAGGGTCGCAAATCTTCCTTCTCCGTACATTTGCAAACTTCATTATCCCCCCTTTTCCCATTTTCAATGGGAACAGGGTATAAAAATGCCAAGAGCGCAATTTTTATTCCTAGATCGGCCGAAATTCTGTTAAATCTTCGACCTTAAAGCCCGTCTTTCAGGATGACGACCCTGAATTCCGCCTAATCTCAACTCGCAAGGCATATACTTAAGGATATCGTACCGAATTTAGCTTAAATTTGTTCGAAAAGTTACTTTCTTCGTACTTTCGAATGTAGGGCATTCTGAAAAATGTCCAAAATAGACTTTATTCGCGGAGTCTTAAGCCTTTAGTACCGGTTTACCCCTTAATCTTCGCTGAAAGGTATTTTGACAAAACTTTCGAAGGTAAGGCAGTCCGAAAAGGTTTAAAAAAATCATTTATGTTATTGGATCGCCTTTTATCTTACTATATCTGAATTCATAAGGCCCTTCCTTGAGTATATCGCCACGACTTACTCTTAAATCTGCTCTTAAAGTCATCGTTTCGAAATTTTGAAGTTGCGGCAAATCATAAATGATATCAAAAACTTATTTTTGTTCAAGGATCACCCTTAATTCATTGTCCCAAAATATTGTTGTAACATGAAGCACGGTCCGTTGGGTTCGAACACACTATGAAGTACTTGTTCTGTTTTTTAGAGGTATTAAGCCCAAGTCTATTTGGGTTAGCTTATCCGTAGAATATAAAACATTTTTTGGATTTTATATTAAGATGCGTTTTAAAATTTCAAAGCTCACCTACCAAGGGTCTTCTTATCGAACTTTTTCCCCCAGCATTTAAAAAATAATAATTTCTAAAGTGAATGTGACTTTTGGACAATTTCAAAATAGATTTCGTAGAGAACATTTGAATAGTTGGATATGCTGGCATTGTCCTTGCTAAAGTTGGATTGAGGTGAAGAAACACGACAGAATCCATTAGCAATTTTCAAAGAAGGAATGTAACCTGATGACAGGCGTGTTAGGAGGTCGGAGGGCAAACTCGTCAGTAAACTAAACCGAACCGAACCGTTTTGTTTTTTGGTTTCTGGTTCGGTTCCACATTTTCAAAGGGACGCCGGTTCGGTTTGCGTTTCGGTTTATCAGCTGGAATTAGCGGTTCGGTTAAGGTTTGGTTCGCAACCTTGATAGAAATTGTTGCAGAAATTCCTTTTTTAAACATTTATTGACATTTTTGGTAGGCATTCCAAATATTTTTTTGAACTCCTATGAAATCATCGCATCAAAATATTTCCTAGCTTTAAAATAAATATTCCCAAATAGTTTTTTTCAGCGCAGATGTTTCAAAGTTAGGAAATGGGCTGGTAGCAAAGTCGTCGCCCTCTTTCGAAGCATTTGAAGGTACAATACTGTTGTGCTCACTGTTATTGGTAACTGTTTTTGGTCACTGTTTTGGTCAGTGTGCGGTCAGTGCTTTGGTCACTGTATTGGTCACGGTTCTGTGGGGTTCGGTTCTGGAACGGTTGGCATCCTTGTACAAATCAATTTAATATTGACATACTGACATCCTGTAGTTTTATGAATACATTTATACCCGGAATCACTGGGACTGTAAGGGCAAATATCGACCTTTGCGCGCTCTTAAACCGAGGCAATTTAATGCAGATATTCTATAAACCGCATTAAGACTGACTGTCCTATATCAAACTCATGCTGACTAAGAGCTTGTATATTGAATTTCTCTTTCAAGTATTAGTTTCAGATTTAATATAATTTTCTTCTTGTTAGGGTATTCCCCTTTCACATTTCTATTTTCAGCTCAGCCACATTTGGGTTTGGTAAAGGATTTTGCACTGATTCGCTTTATCATTTGCGGTCCTCGCCTTTCATTTGAATGGCCATTGCAGCTAATGTTGATTTCATTTGTTGTTTTCCCTGTTAGAGAGACAAATATTGTAAATGAGACTGCGACAAAATCGTCAGACAAAGGGCCTTACACAAAAGTTGCCCCCATCCAATATACATATATTTTTATATATATATATTGTAAAAAGGATGTTAACGAAGGCAGCGAACAAAAAAAGGTGGATCAACCATGCAGGTCTACCTATAAAAAGGCCCCCGCCCCCACCCACAAAACAAAAGACACACAACGAGAACTGGGAATTGGACGCCCTCCCACACTCTCGGAGGGCGTCAGCCTCAATTGAAATAATTAAGTGTCAAAATGGCGCACACACACACACACACACAGATTTTTGGCGGAAATGAAAATGAGTTTAACTGAAAATTACTTGGCGAAAGTAAGGCTCAAGTGGGGCCCGCTGACGGTAGATGGCGCCAGCATTAAGTGACATAAAATGTAAACAGTTTAAAGTTTTTCTGGGGTTTCGTTTGTGGATTGTGTGGATTAGGTATGGCTGCAGTTGACACGCCCTGTTTGGCAATTGTAAGGGGCGGTAAATACTTTACTACTGCGGTTGTAGCGGAAGAGGGGGAGATGCAAATGGAAGGCAAAAAGGAAAAACAATTTTGGTAATGAGAAATCAGATAATCCTGCGGAGGCCAAACTTGATGAGATAAACTGAAAATAAAGATAAAGCTGTCAATTGTTGGAAGCAAGGAAATTGGGTCGGAGCAAGTAATATAGTTGATTGGACAGTAGGATATATATCAAAGAAGGATTTTCGAAAAGTTTATAGGATTGGAAAATGAATTCTAACAAACTGTTGCTGCCGTCTTAAATGAGTTTACTTGTGTTTCCATTTTCCAAATACATTTTGCTCTTTTCCTGCTTAACTTGGTCCTTTCCCTGATGCGTACACATACCAATTTGTTGTTGTTGAGCAGAGATTTGCCAATCTAAATAATTTACCACACACAAAACAACCCATTTTGTTTCCTGCCTCCTTACACACACACACACACACACATAGACACAAAATAAACACTTCGTTGCCGCCGCCGCCGCCGCACTTTTACTTAACTTTCCCCAAACTTCCAGCCCCCGCATATGCCACACACTTGAAAGTCGAGCATGGAAAACTTTGCCAATATACTGACAGCAGTTCCAGTTGCCAGTTTACAGTTTTCAGTGTCCCCCACTCCAATCCCGAAAATCCATTGTCGACCTGCTGACCGCGTCGAACGAAAACCGCACGCATGCCAAAAGTGTGGGAGGCTGGGAGGGCTGTGCAGGTGGAATGACTTTAAAGCCCCGCAAAAAGTTGTTGTTAGAGTTTTGTTGTTGTTGTTTTGCTGTTGTTTTTGACAGAAAATTGCTAGCAAAGATGGCCCCAGCTCAATGCACACAAAGAATGCCCGTGCAATGCCTGCAACGGAAGTTACCTGGTCGAACCGCCCGCTGGGCTGGCAGCTTTCTCAGCTTCTTCATGGCCGCCGCCACACAGTTATGCAATCACAAAGTTGTAGCCCATCCTCGTCACTGATTGAAATTCTTGGCCAGGCAGCTGCTTGTAATTTTCAGTATCATCTCAGACTTGAGCTAGTTATTATTATTATTGTTATTATCAAAATCATCCATCTCTATGCAAGCCGTCGCGCAGCTTGCAGTCCAACCCGTGCAGGGGGGTGCATCACTCAACTCCCACGCCCATCTCCTTCATTGTCAGTTGCCAGTAGTTCTCCTCCGACTCCCGTTTATCATTATTGTTGTGTTGTTGTTGCTGTTATTGATGGAAGTACAATAAAATTGGAAATTCTGCTTGCTCTTCGTTGTATATTTATTTTGTGCCTTGCAATTGAGGTTTTTGATTAGTTTTTTTTTTCTTTCTCTGGCAATTTTGATTGCAAATATCTTATTGAAGAGGGAATTAGCTAAGGGGGTGAAAGGTAAAATGTTGTAAGTTTTTGTACATTAAAATGGGGGAATCCAAATTAATACGAAATCTTTTCCAACTTGGCAATATGAAGTCCTTATCCGTTTAGAGCATGTCCCAAAATGCTTATCGAAATCACATAGGTTTTTCAGTACACTATTTAAAGTTAATTAAAAGTTAACTCAATGTGTGTGAGCTGAACGATTCTTTATTTAATTTTTGGTTACAATATTTGTGTCACGTGGGGGCTGCTATGGTTAACGGATGTGACCCTTTTTAACGGTTGTTTGGATTAGATCATTTATGAGAGTCCCGCGTATGTGCACCAAATGCAGGTAACTGGAGTCCAAATGCACCTGTTCCATATCTTTAAACACAAAGAATTCAGAATTCTAACCTGCTTGACACTCTTGGGAGTAAGTTTCTCATTGGAGGAGACTTCAATGCGAAACACAGATCCTGGGGATGTTTTCAAGCAGATGCAAGGGGTGCAAGTCTACAAGAATCCATAAACAACACGTCTGCTCAAATCCTAGCCATAGGTCAAGCAACACACTACCCGTATGCTCAACGAAACACTCCGAGTGCTATTGATTTTGCAATCTTCAATGGACTTAGAGTGAGTGACCTCACAATAGAGACCGACTATGCTCTGAGCTCAGATCATCTTCCACTAGTGGTTGAAATGGCAGGATCAACTGAAAACACGGTACCCAGAGCCAAGTTACTTCCTCCTGGAACAGATATTAGGGCCTTCGCAGAGAATAGACCTAAATCTAGGAATTGCTCTGCCAGAGGACATCGAGGATGCATTTGCATTGTTCCTCAACAAGGAGCATGCAGCTGCGCTTAATTCTCAAGCTGCAAGCTCCACGCAAGGACAAAATCAGCACCCTCGCCTTCCTCCTGCTCTTGACACTCTACTCCTCATTAAGAGAAGACTCCGGAGACAATATGTTCGTACCCGTGACCCTATCGTTGATAGAGTCTATCGTAGAGTGTCAAACCGAGTTAAAAGCTGCGACCAGACACAAGCAGATGGAAACTGATCGATTCCTTGAGCGAGTCACATCAGATTGAGCAAACTATGCCCTCTGGTCTCTCACCAGAAGATACAAACGCCAGGTAACCCCTAAATTCCCGATCCAAAAGAGTGAAGCCTCCCAGGGATCGGGCTGAGGAGTTTGCGAAAGATCTCAAGCAGAGATTTACGCCGCTATCAACTTCGCCTGCATCCAGGATAAGGAGAGTGGAACGTGTCCTTGATACCCCTGGTCAGCTCGAACTGCCAGTGTCTCCGATAACTTTTAAGGAGGTGAAGGAAAAAATCAAAGCGCTTAATTCCAAAAATTCTCCTGGAGAAGATGGGATAGACAACAAAACGCTGAAGACACTTCCTGACAAAGTCATACTGTTCCTAGTCTTGCTCTTCAACTCAGTGTTGCGACTGGGGTACATTCCGAAGGCTTGGAAAAAGGCCCAGATCGTAATGATCCACAAAGCCCGGATGAGTCCTTCAGAGGTCGAATCATACCGGCCAATTAGCTTGCTTTCGTCGGTGTCGAAAATCTTTGAAAGGTGCTTGCTGTGTAGGATACTAGCGTTGGATGAGCTCAGCCATCGGATTCCGCCGTTTCAATTTGGCTTTAGAAGGTCGCACGGAACTCCAGAGCAGTTAAACAGGGTAACTAACTTTATCCTGGAAGGGTTCCATGCAAAGGAGTACGTCGTGGCAGTATTCGTTGATGTTAAGCAAGCGTTCGATCGAGTTTGTCACAATGGTTTGCTGTGCAAGATAAAGAGCCTCCTCCCACCACAACTCTTTGACCTGGTGCGCAGTTTTCTTACCGACAGGACATTTTCCGTCGTTCTTGATGGAGCTGAATCGAGCACAAAACACATACTAGCAGGAGTGCCACAGGGTAGCGTCCTTGGCCCTACGCTGTATACGCTTTCGACCATGGACATGCCCACAGGAGGACCTTTTCCTTGCCACTTTCGCTGACGACACAGCCATTTTGGCCAGACATCCCTGTGTCTACAGCGCCACGGACATCCTACAGCAGTACATGTACCGATTTTGCAGATGGGCAAGGCGCTTGAATATTGGAATAAATCAAGCGAAGTGTGTCAATGTCACCTTCACGCTAAGGAGAGACGACTGCTTGTTTGTTTTCTTTATAACTCGACAACCGTTCATCCGATCTTTGTCATTGCTTTGGCGGATCGATAAATACTCCTGATTACTAAATGTGTCCAGAAGGAACGAACCTTCTATCAATAAAACTGTGGGAGATATGAGGTTTTTGCAATTTGCGGGGGCGGGGGGGCGTGGCAAAAATATAATATAATATAAAAATATAACCCATACATGTCAAACCTATATCTCTTACCATCTCTGAGATCTGTTTGTTTATACGGACAAACGGACAGACTACCAGACAGACAGACAGACAGATAGACTGACAGACGGACGTACAGACGGACATGGCAAGATCGACTCGGCTGTTGATGCTGATCAAGAATATATATACTTTATAGGGTCGGACATGCTTCTTTCTGCCTGTTACATACTTTTGCACAAACTTAATATACTCTGTGTACCTCTGGTATATCAGACAAGTGAAAATACACCTCAAGCAAGGTCAACAGTACGTATGAGTGATAAAATTAAAATTCATTTCTATACTCTGTACTAGAGCCATGCATGATATGAATTTCTAGTCATAGTCACAAAACTATTGACTCATTGAACTATAGCTCATGACATGAGGCAAGAGCTGTATGATCTGTTTGAAAATATTCTGCTCAGCTTAGCTCAACAAAGCAAACAGATCAATCATGCTCACTGACTCATTTACTATAGTCTCCATGTCACTTTCAAAATTCTGGCAAGGTATTCTATTTTGTTAAGCTAAAATTTCCCATTTTTTAATTAAGCTCGACAGTCGACTGCGTTAAGATGTCGACTTTTGTGTTTAGTAGGAGAACTGAGGTGAAAAGTTAAATTTGATATATTTTTTTTTTTTAATTTTATTTTTCAAGTAAAAATGGTACTAAGAACATGCCCAAGCCAATCCAAAAGCTCGCAAAAAATTTTCATACCCTGACAAACACTGTTCATGACTTAAGAAAAAGCGGGACTACACTTGGGTTTGGGGAAATGGATATCGAAAAGTCCCTTCAACACAATACAAGAGTTGCTTTGACCAGCGTCTCATGTTAGTCCATGTCTTGGTTTTCTTTGAATCCATTTCTTAAATTGTGTGCTTGATTCTCGAATGTACCTTTTAGTGTTATGAAACATGTCTCAAATCAAAGTCTTAAGAGTAAGTTTATTCCACCAACATTTTTGGTATAAATCATTTTTTTTTGGTCGTCTTATGATTTGCAAACTTTAGTTTAAATCAGAGTAACCTTTTGAAAGTAAGAAAACATTTTGTTAGAGTTCAACGCCAGCTACAAAAATATTTAAAGTTGAACGGCAACACTGCGTATGGGTAATATCAAAAACTTTGGAGCCCCGTAGCGTCCACTAAAACATAACTTTTTGAACTTTTTTCTCTTTTCTCGGTAAATATACACCATAATCTAGCGAATAAGGAGGAGGCCAATGAATTTGCAATATTATTGGATGATTCAGTCTTTATCTAATTGTGAAGCTTAGAAGAAAATGCATTCGACTTGCGTTTAGATTTAACGTATGAGTTGAAATGTTTTGGACCATTGCGGAAATTGAGTAAAATATTGGTTTAAGGACTTAAAATAAATTTTAAATATTTATTTTATTAGTGTAATTCGCACCTCAGCTTGATGAAAAGCTTTTATCTTTCAAAAAAATCATTGCCTAATTCTAGGCTGACGGCGAATTCAACTTTAACAGTGGCTGCAGTCGAGTTCTGTTAAACTCAGCTCATACTCCAACTCTCTCTCTCTCTCTCAGTCGGCTGCGCCGCAGAGTTATGGCAGTTAAAGTTAACATTGTTAGCACGTGGCAAACTTCTTGCTTGCATTTGCGTTTTTTTGTTGTTGTTGCGCCGCTGATTGAATGGAATCTGTGGTGTGGTCAGTGTGTATGTGCATGTGTGTGTGTGTTTTGTAAAGGACTGAGTTTTCATGTTTGTTTGTTTGTTGTTGTCGCTTGTTAAATGTCAGAAATTTTTTGAGCTGCAACTGGCAAATGAAACTGCCAACTGGATGGAGGGCAACTACGAGTTGTATGTATTTGCGGTTCTCTCACCTGCATTCCTTTCTTACCTCTACGTGTAGATAAGAGCAATTTGCCTGCCTGCCTGCACAAACGCCACAAAATTGTCGCCCATTAGCGTTAAGCAGTCAGCCAGCTAACCAACCAAACAGCCAGGCAGCCAGCTAACCAACAACAAAACGAAAACTCGGAATGTTAGCCATGACACGAACCCTTTCAAGCAAATGACACTTGACACTTTTTACACCCTTTCCGGAGGGTATTATAATTTTAGTATGCCATAACAAATGCCAATTTTGTTTGGTCTAGAATTAAGAAAGTGGAATTATGTTAGAAAAAATTACTTTAAAGGCAGAACAAGAACGATTTCAAGCTCAAATTGGTTAGTACTAAAAATATTTGGTTAACTTGGTTGCTAACTATCGTAACTTTTACTTGTCTGGTAAATTCTGATCAAAATTTTATTGAGAGTATTTATATCTTCAGCATATTTTGCAATTGCGTTCCTTATGGTTTTATTGTTGGTCAATAAACTTTCCCTCTCTCTCTCTGTCTCGATGGCCCAGTGCTGGGTGCTTTTGACATTTTTGCGTTCATTTTTGTGTGACAAGTTTTCTGTGGTTTACTGTGGGGCCACTTTACGGCATGTCACGGCATATCCTCCTCCCTCAACCATGGACAGCCTATTTCACACTTTTATAGAAAATTTTTGCCAATTGTCTGGCGACGTTCCGACGTACTCGTGGTTAGCCTTTTTTTCTGCATTCACTCGAACTGTATGCGGAAGTTTGCGCAATTTCCAAAAGCGGAAATGCAATTTTCGGTTCAGCTGCATTTGTCTCGCAAATGCCACGCCTCGTCCACCCCCCACCCCCAGCCTCAGTCTGCTACCAACTTGGGCGGCTTGCCAACACATCGTATATCAAATGCAGAGCGCGCGAGCAAGTTGGCAGCACCCTGACAATGACATGCAGCGCCAAACCAGCGAGGGGGGAGGCTGCCAGGAAGGCCGCCAAAAAAGAACCCTGAAAAAAACTTGAAAACGTCGCCAATAGTGTGTGTTACGCCTTTTGTGGCCAGATCTGGAAATTTATTTCACACGCGTTTTTTTCTGTCGAATTCATTTTCTTTGCATGCAAAATGAAATGTGGAAAATACTTTTATTTATTTGCATATAAATTATTCAATTGTTCCTTTTTCGTTATCTTTCTTGTTGGCTTCACTGGGGAGTCTATCAAAATGTTGAATGCATTTGCAATTGCCATTGATTTCTCTCTGTCCGTGCGTGCGTGTGTGTGGGGAAAAGGATATGCATGATTTATGCTTTCAGATATAATCAAATTTCTTGAAAATGTACAATTTGCTGACTTATGAATCCAAATTCAAATTCTTTTAAATAATATTTCGTAAAATGTGCCTGCGTCATTTGCCACTACGTAAGTTTCCGCTTCCGTCAACACGTGCGCTAAACGGTTTGTCTGTGTGTTACCCCCCTTGCCCACCCTCCACCCCTTCCATCAACTGTCAACTGCAGTCCTCCGACTCCAACGTGCCTTTCGCAATGCTGCGCAAATATTTGCCAGGCTGTTTTTCTTATTTTCATTTTCGTTTTTCTTGTTTGTCGCCGCCGCCTAAAAGCATGCTTCAATAACATTCAAAACTCCCGAGTCGTACGTGTGAGGCCTTCACTTGTCACCCAAAAATATCTGCTAATATCTTGAGAAGAGCGAGAGCTATGTACATGTGTTGTAAATTTATTAGCTGTCATATAAATCTTTGCACGCTGCCGCCCTTTTTTGGAGGCAGAGACGTGTTTGCCATTTTGCCAAAATGTATATGTATGTATGTATGTAGAAAGGGGGCGTGGCGCCTGTTTGCCAAAAGATAAGACTCTCGAATGGGAACCCTTTTTCATTTTTCATTCTCCATTTACATAAAAGCTACTTAAGGAAATGCATCATTTCTTTTTTTTCTTCACCCGGCCTAAGTCCGCTTTTGGGCTTTACTCTCTTAATTGGGTTGAAAAGGTGTAGCCGGCCATTTAATTAATATGGCAGCCAATTGTGGATGATGTATTTCGTTCAGAAGTCCCACTTGATGCAAGGTTTGCTAAATTGATTCATTCAAAAAGTACGAGTCTAGTAAAAGGTCAGAAAGTTTAATTTCCTTTGGAAAAGAATTGTACTGAAATAGATTTGGAAAGATTCTCACCTTCAGGTATATGGGGCAATAGATTGCCCTTCAGATTAAGTACTCACCCCTTAAATTTAAGGTTGAACTGTAAATGCCGAAGCATAAATAGCTGATGGTATTCAAAAGAAGCGAACTCTGAATACTTACCAAACTGCTCCCAAACTACTGCGGGCCTTCCATTCCGGGTAGCCCACCGCCGGTCAAATTTGTTCCCCGAGATGACCAGCGGTTAAGTCATTTGGCTTTCTCAACAACAGTTTAACTCGATATCGATAAACTTTTATGGCTGCAATAGGGTGACACTGGGGACACTGTCAACAAATTAGGTACTTTTGTTAAGGATTTTTCAGTGCTAGTGAATATTGCTGGTAATTTTGCGAAAAATTAAATAAAATTGGGGGGCACTTGTTAACCTGTATGACTTATCAAAGGATCGCTGACTCCGAAGAAGTCACCCGCAGTTATAAGGAAGCTGCCACATGAGTCTTCTTCCGATTCTGACGCCATTTATTTTTCGCGTAAGTCTCGCTAGCCGATTTGGATGCCCTCTGAGTATTTCTAGGTAGGTAGCAGATTGCTTGTTGATGACTTCACCTATCATAGGGACGTTAAGTTCCTTCTCCAGCCTTCTCGTGCACATGTACCAAGGCGCTCCCGTTAGTCTGCCCCAAAATTTGGCTTGGAGGAGTCTGATCTTATTAAGGTGAGTTTTAGCTGCAATTCCATATACTTGCAGACCGTATGTCCAAGCTGGTGAAGTAATTGCCTTGTACACATGTAGTTTGTTCTTCAGGGACAATTTATTTCTGCTATTTAGCATCCACCCCAACTGGGCAGCTCTTCTATATAGCGACTTTGTTAGCTGGCTTATGTGCAGGCCAAGGAGTTGATCTTCCATAAAGACTCCGGGGCAGTCGTCTCTCCTTAGCGTGAAGGTGACATTGGCACACTTCGCTTGATTTATTCCAATATTGCAGCGAATGTACTGCTATAGGATGTCCGTGGCGCTGTAGACGCAGGGATGTCTGGCCAAAATGGCTGTGTCGTCAGCGAAAGTGGCAAGGAAAAGGTCATGTGCGTCATTTCTGGGAATGTTACTTCCTGAGGGCAAGTCCATGGTCGAAAGCATATACAACGTGGGGTCAAGCATTTAAATATCAGCATCGAAATTCCCTCTAAACTGGACATTGTCCTACAAAATGCTGCATGTCCTCCTGCTTATTCCTATTGCATAGAGAGCAAATACCTCCGTTTATAACTCTTCTTGGGCAGCTGTTTAACCATAAGAGATCTCCTCTGACCTTCATTACCCAAGTTTTCTCGTTTTGCTTGAAATGCTCATTGCAGTATGAGAGCCCTATAGATAAATTTAGATGCTTATAAAACCTTGAAGTACTTCCTGAAGCCTACGCGAACATTTATCTTATCCTCGCAAAACATCCCAATTTAATGGTCCTCCTTTTATCTGCTAAGACATGCGGTAGTCTATAATATTCACACTCATATACATATTATTCTTGCCAAGTATTTGAGATGATGTGTCAGACCATAGAAATGACCATGTTCTAGTCCTGCGTCGATTCTCAATATATAGTTGGGCGTGCTATCTGTCAGCTTCCTTTTTTAGAAGTATTGCTGGAGCTGGTCTGTCTCTTCCATTATTTCTCCGCCCCAGAGTTGAGCTCCATAGCACTGAACCGTTCTGTTTATTTAGTGAAAAATTTTCCATTTAACTAGTTGCTACGCTACCCAGTGGCACTCCTGCTAGTATATGTTTTGAACTCGATTCGGCTCCATCAAGAACGACGGAAAATGTAACTTACACAGCAAGCACCTTTCAAAGATTTTCGACACCGACGAAAGCAAGCTAATTGGCCGGTATGATTCGACCTCTGAAGGACTCTTCGGTTTTTTGGAATATTAGCATGTTGGGCTTTTTCCAAGCCTTCGGAATGTACCCCAGTCGCAACACTGAGTTGAAGAGCAAGACTAGCAACAGTATGGTTTTGTCAGTAAGTGCCTTCAGCGTTTTGTTGTCTATCCCATCTTCTCCAGGAGCCTTTTTAGATTCAACCGCTTTGATTTTTTCTTTCACCTCCGTAAAAGTTATCGGAGACACTGGCAGTTTGAGCTGACCAGGGGTATTAAGGACACGTTTCACTCTCCTTAAGCTGGACAGACAGAACAAAAACAATAAAAACAATACCCCCCTGAAATGTTCCACTTTTAATTCAAATATTTATTAAATGCGTTTTGTTTAAATATGTTACATAAATAGACAATATTAACTCTAGCTGTATATTTTGGCACACTTTTGTTTCTTCTGCTCCTTCTGATTCTCCTTCCCCCCATCTCTGCTCTACTGCTTTTCCTCTTCCGCCAGCTTTAAGGGATTGCCCTTATCATCAATCTCCACCGAGGGCACCAGAGGCGGCTTGAAACCATATTCCATTTGCAAGTTCCGACCAAAGTCGGGACTACGTTTTAGGGAATGTCCATTGCGCCAGCGCTGAAACTCATCGAACTCATTGCCCGAGGTAGTGGCTCCGGGCACCGGTACGGGACCTATATAAGACTTAACCATTTGGGCGGGAGCGGAGGCGGCAGCTGTGGCCAAGTCCTCTGGCAGTGTGTTGTAGATGTAGCGAGCTCCCTGCAGCCAGGGGGAACCGTGCGGCGGTGGTGGAGGACGCAGATCGAAACGCATGTCCGCCAGGCTAAAGGTGGCCACCAGTGGAGCCTCACCACGCACTGGCTTGACCGGAGGCTTAACCGCTGTGGCGGTGGTTGCTTTAAGAGTAGGTGAAGCCTTGTGCTTGGCCAGCTGTGGCAGCAGTTTCTTTATCATGCGTTTATAATAATTATGCAGCACCTTTTGCGGTATGTGACCCACCGAATGGGACCAAGGTGGCAGGACATTGGGATGTGGTGGCATGGGCATGTGTATGGCCACGGGTACGTGAATGGGTACGGCCAGGGGACGATCAACAAACTTCTCCACAATCTTCTCCACATGCACGGGTCGCTCCACAATGCGTTCCACCTCGACGGGCACGTGTTTCTCCACGATTTTCTCGACCACAGTCTCCACGGGATAGGGTATGGGTTGCTCTACAATGGTTTGCACGGGATAGGGACGATCCACAAAGTGCTCGACATGTACGGGAATGGGTACAGGTTGGGGAACGGGATAGGCAATGGGTATATGCTTCTCTACGAATTGGTTGACGGGACGTTCAACGATTTTCTCCACGGGATAGGGTTGCGCTAGTACCAAGGGTGGTTGATGATTATGTTGGACAGCCTCCTGCGGTTGCGCTAGAACTAAAGGTGGTTGATGATTATGATGGACAGCCTCCTGCGGTGCACTGTCATACTGTTCCTGCTCCACATTGATGGGGTTTTTGGCCAGTGATTCATAGTTTTTGCCAGCTGGCACCTCCTGGGCAGCACTGGATACATACTTCTCTGGTGTAACATAATTTTGCTGATAGGGCTGCTGGTAGATGGTCTCATGTTGCTCCACCAGACGTCCATCTTTCTCGGTGATTAGTTTGTTGTGTATGTTAACTGATTTCTGTACCTCCACAAAGGTATAACCATTGGGTTTGACCAACACTTGGGTATCTGTAGAGGATTTAGGTGCCGGAGCATGTTGTGGATGCTGCTGTGAAGGCTCAGCGGCTGCCTCGGATACATAATCATGGGGACTGGGCAGCTTGGGTGGTGGCTGTTCCTCAGCCGCCTGAGGCAGGGGTGTGGTGTGAGGCGAGTTAAGGGTAACAAAAACCAGACTATGTGGGTTAACAGAGGCAGGAGTGGGACTAACGTAATGAGTGGGCGGAGCAGGTGAGGCCACCGCTTGGGTATTGAGCTTCTCTTTGGGTTTAAGCACCTGACTCAGCTCCCGTTGGTAGTCCAACTGGGCGGCAGGTCTAACAAAAGGTCCGCCTTCATAGTGGAAGCTACCCTTGGACATGGCTCCCTCAGCGCTGCCCTGAATGATGGGCTTGAAGTTCTTCAAGAACTGCCGCGAGGGTGCCTCCTGTATGGATTGAATGGGCTGCTGGAAATGTGACTCACTATGCTGTTGATAGTGATCCAGAGCACTCGATGGAGTCTTATTCTCTTCTTGGGCCTGGGCTAGAGTCTGATCGTGTACAATATGCACATTGATTTGTTGCTCTTGCCCAGGTCCCTGCTGACTGCTATAGCTCTCCACTCCAGGTGGAGGCAATCTTTGCGCATATGAATGTGATTCGGCTATTTGATTGTCTTCTATCAGCTGACCCTCTTCACCCAGTTCACTTTCATGTTCACCCAGTATGACAATGGGAGCACTTTCAGCTGCCACCAGAGTCTCACCTGCTTCATCAGTTTCACCTTCTGGTGGCAGTAGCAAGCTGGGCAGAACAGGAGAGTCCTTGGCTGCTCGATTGATGCGTAATAAATCGTCTCTGGAAATCTGATTGCTGCCATCTCTGAAGGGTTCATGCTCTGCACTGCTGATCTGCTCCACCACAATTTCGGTGTGGCCCGGACTCAATTCCCGACGATATTCCTTGGTGACTGTGGTCTGGTAACTGAAGTAGGTTTGATTTTTGGGTGTGGGTGCAGCTACAGAAGAGCTGCTGGTGGTGGTTATAGGTGCCTCTGTAGTAGTCTCTGTACTCGTATCTCTACCACTAAATCGAAAGATATCGGAGAAACCTTTGGGAAACAGATTGTAGAGCACCTCATTTACAGTCTCTGTGCGGGATTTGCCCTGCAATTGTCTTTGGCGTGGCACCGTTTGCTCGGTCAGCTCTTCATTGATATCAAACTGTATGTAGCCATGTCCATTGGTGGGCAGCTGAGAGCTGAGAGTAGAGCTGGCTTCCTGTGGCGTTACAGTGGTGGGCAGAAAACCAGGCACCCTGTGAACAGAGAAGAAGACCTGAACCTTGACACTTTCATAACTTTCTCCCAACTTACCCCACAAACTCCTGCTTCTGCTCAGCCACGTCATCATCTTGCCTGGCCACTTCGCTGCCATAGTTCAGATCGTCAATGACCTCCAATTCGCCGGCTGCCTGCCTATTAACCTGTCAAAACGAACGCTCATTGCCTGTCAAACTCTTTCGCCAAACTTGCATTTGCACTCACCGCCTGGGCGCTGTCACTCAAGGCCTCGTCATCGTCATCTTTGGCCGTACTTCCTGCCTGATTCGTGGGCATGGTCATTGCCATTGTCATTGTGACATTCTGCGGCTGTGTAGGCGTTTGCAGATTCAACGGCAAGCTGGTGGTGGTCGTAGAGCTGGAGTTGGTGTTGGCGCTAGCCGTCGCCAGACAGAGCAGGCCAACTGTTAGCAGTTGCAGTTTGGGCCACATGGCGGCGACGCTAAAATTATAAAAAATATGTCCATCGAAAATGTGAATAACCCCTTACGACAAATGTAGTCAAGCCTGTTTCCACACTCACTTTGATTTCAACCGATAAGTCTTGCCACGATGATGATGATTTTCCTAAGTGGCTTCGCTAGTTTTGTGAATTTTCCCTAAAAACGTTGAATGTCGCTTTCGAGTTGTTGAACTTGGCTGCTCTCAGCGCTGTTTGCTTTGGGCTTATGTCATTGCTACTGGCAACTAAATGAATTATTAATTAAGCCCCCCGAGCCCCTGGCCACCCTGCTTCTCACATTTAATTTGGAAAATTGAAATTGATGGCGTTTAAAATGGTTCATACGGGATTTTCACATAGTTGCTGTCTTTTGATGGAGCATTAAATATGCATGCCAAAACATATTTCACTTACAATATTCATGCGCGGAGGCCTAAAAGTGCCCGGAGGTGCTGGCTTACTGGTTTCTGGCCAGCCGATTGAAAGTGAAGTTGGTCGATAGGAAATTTGCTACACTTGCCAAATTGGAGTAGATCATTATCGGAAATTATTTTATAGAAAATTGCTATGGAAAACCGAAAAACGTTTGGGGTTAATTAGATCAATTTTTATTTTTTGATTAAAACAAAATTAAGTTGGGAAGCAATTTCGGAAAAATTTTTGCAAAAGAGAAAAAGGAATCCATTTCCCTTTTACTGTGAAGTCGGCACGCAGAAGCCCCCACTTTGAGCATGGTATGTCTTCGTGAAAGAAGGCAAAACTGGCGACCTGAAGATTTGAGACTAAAGACAATTACTTGGAAAGTGAAATGCAAATACAAAACATCTGCAATAGCTTCAGGAATTCAATTTGATAAAATTTACTCAATATCTAAGGAAATCTAGTTACTAGAAGATCGCTTAAAGTTTGGATTCTTCTGTAACTCTATCAAATCCATAATCCATCTTACTTTCTAAATCGACGATTTATGTGGACTTCACATCAGAGGCCATCAAAATCTCGCCTGCAAAAAATCTCTTTTAGCTCAACTCTTACACAGTGAAAGATTCTTTCTGCTCTTTAAAAGCTGGCACTGATACTCTTTGATCATAAAAGTTTTATTTTCTGGTATTTTATTTCACGTGTTATTTGCAGCTCAATTCATAAACAGCGGTTTCGGAAAGTATCTTTCTTTAATTGAAGTATGCAAATAACATGCTTCCTCTCTTTGTCCCCGCTCTCGCTACACCACAGCAACAAAACCAAGTTAGAAAGTTGGTCAAGCCCAACTATACTATTCTTTGTACCCACGAATGTGTCAGCTCAGATTAACCTGCAGTAGCAGCGTAAAGCAGTGCTGCTTCTGCGCAGCTGCAGAGAACATTCTTTTGCCCATTGCTTGACTATCGTTTCTTTGCCATTCCTACGGCGGGTGGATTAATAATCTTGACTAATACTAATAATGTTTATTTATTGCTTAAGAATTATATGTAGAAGTAGTATAAATTATTTTTAATAGGGATCCCGCAAATAATCAATAAGATGTGTACAATCTTTACTTTTAAGTGACTGACATGGATATCTCAACCCGTCTGTCGGCCATGAGCAGTTCGTTTTACATTACACTGAACTACTACACCAGTCTGCCCGGGTCGTCCCCAGATACCAGATCGTTCCTCAGTGCAATGCACAAACTCCTGGCCATACTGACTCAAGTGCCAGCAAGTGTCTCCAGAATTTCCGTCCGATAAGTCAGTGAGCTCCTCAAATAGTTGACTAGTTTCTCCCACAAGTTTTCGCTTATGTCATCTAGTATGCTGACCACCTCCTCTCCAGTGAGGAGCTGCCTACCGAGTAGCAGCATTCTCAGCTTCTTTAGAATTGGGCTTCTACCCCAGGAAATACTATACGAGTATGTCATCGTTTTCTCGGGTATTCCACGATTCATTGCACTGATCGATTACACAAGTTTACAAATAATTCATGATTTTCTTATCCTCGACAAATTTATGTCATTCCTTATGTAAAATCACGCGCTGAATCCGAATCAGGTGTTAAAAAATTTTTAAGTAGAACAATTGTCGAGATAATCCCAAATCATCTTTTTAGCATTTTTGAAAAAGATCTTCTCATTTAATTACAAAAAAGCAAAGCGACCAGCCTCAGTGAAAAACAGAAATAAACTCACTGAGCGGAACACTTTTTCTCGCACCTCATGTATTTTCTGTTACGTGTTTTTGGTTGAGCAAAACACACGAGTCGGTCATCAGACAACCTCCGACAGCAACTTTTTTGAACGAGCGCTCACTAAACAACTGTTTGCAAATGTACAGAACACAATAAGTGTCTGCGAAAAGGGTTTTTGCTTTTGTTTGTTTGTATGCGTGGCGTTCGTTATACAAAGACACACACAAGCGCAACACACAGTCACGCATACATACGCCAAAAACAGTTTGGAAGTTTGCTCTCGGCAAAAGTGTCAGTGAAAGACAGGACAGAAACAGGAACGAAAAAAAGGTCTTTGCTCTGAGATCAACAGAATCGAGCAAAAACAGAACTGAAACTGTCTTTCGCTCCCTGTTTTCGTTGTGTCCGTAACCAAACTGTTTTTGGCCGACACGATGAAAGTGAGAGTTTTTTGCGAGCTCTGATTACAGGTGATTGACGCTTATTTTATCAAATCAAAGCGATCTATTAAGATCCATGAGATTTTGTGCACTGACAAATACAGATATTTATTGGATGCTGTGTGGTTCGTTTACTTGTAAATAATCCTGACGACTTTATTAGTTTAGAAGGAGTGAACCATCTATCTTAAAAACTGTAGGAGCTATGACGTTTTTTCCAAATTGCTGAGTCGGAAGGGGGCGTGGCAAAAATTGAAAATAAACTTGCAAGTAAGCTTATGTCTCATACATGTCGAACCTCTATTTGCAACCATATCTGAGATCTGTTATATCAAACGGACTGACGGACATGGCTATATCAACTCGGCTGTTGATTCTGATTAAGAATACATATACTTTTTGGGGTCGGAGATGCTTCCTTCTGGCGGTAACATACTTTTGCACAAACTTAATATACTCTATAAAATTCTGGTACAGAGTACAAAAATGTTGAAAAAAATTTATATGCCAGCTACAAGAAGTGACCATCCGATTTTCGCGGTTTCGACATATGTGCAGTGTGTGGCTAAAAGATATCTCTCTGCAAAATTACAGATCGATAGTTTCAAAACTGAGGGACTAGTTTGCGGAGAAACAGACAGGCGGACAGGCGGATAGACGGACGGACTGACAGACCGACGGACAATGATTTCGGAGAGATGATTTCTTTAACGCGCTCCAAACTTCTGGGCATAAAATTAAAAGACTATTTCATAAAAAACAAGTAAGAAAGTCGGTCAAGCTCTGTACCTGTGAAGTGCTGCCCATCACCGTTGCGACCGGTGATGCCCACAATTGATTGTTTTCCTTATAACTCGACTATCGTTCATCCGTTCTATACCATTTCTTTGGCGGATAGATAAATAATCTTGATTGATAAAACTGACGGAGTCTTAAGGTTTTTTCTAAATTCCAATGGGATGAAGGGGGCGTGGCAAAAATTAAAAATAAATTTGATCTGCCTGCAAGTATAAGAAGCTTTTGTCCCATACGTGTCAATCCTCTATCTCTTACCATCTCTGAGATCTGTTTGTTCATACGGACAGATAGACAGATGGTCAGACGAACATGGCTATATCGACTCGGCAGTTGATGCTGATCAAGAATATATATTCACTATAGGGTCGGAGAAGCTTCCTTCTGCCTGTTACATACTTTTGCACAAACTTAATATACAACGTGTGCCTTTGTTATGGAGCTCTACAGAGTATAAAAACTGTCGTAGAGCATTTTGATGTATGGCATATTGAACAAATAAGTGGGGTTGCCTGAGCATT
Organism: Lordiphosa collinella; assembly: GCA_018904265.1. Classification (NCBI taxonomy): domain Eukaryota; kingdom Metazoa; phylum Arthropoda; class Insecta; order Diptera; family Drosophilidae; genus Lordiphosa; species Lordiphosa collinella. Next base: position 105,392 of record JAEIFV010000707.1, on the reverse strand, counting down.
TGACCCACCTAGGATGAGTATTTTTCAAGTTATTCCTTGAAAGCCCTCTGCATGATATTATGGATTATTTGTTGCATTCGAGGACCCAAACTATTACTTTGGGATTCTAGTTGAACTTTTCAAAGAAAGATTAGTGCCATGGATCTGCCTCTCAGTTTGCATTAAAACTTCGTTACACAACCTCCTTTTCATTGGAAATTTTGACATTTGACAGTCTTTGCATGTTTGTTGATTGGCAATCCAAATTGCAGTGTCGTACGGAACTGCATTTTGCAAGACATGCTTGGGAACTGCGAACTGTTTAAGTGAAATTCCAATAAGTCTTTACGTCGAGTCGTCACCTTTGCCGGAAGAGTCTGCTCCATAGAAGACAAAGAGGGGTCCAATGGACGTAAAGAACTTAATGGGATACAAAAATAGAATGAAATTTTGTGGAAAAGGAAAGGAAAGCCCTGGCTAGGAGGATATAATGCAGATAAGAAAAGGGATCAAGTGATCACTTAATGATCAAACTTTGTGGGCAAGTACAAAGTACACCTACCGTAGCCTCCGTACATATAATTTGACTTTAGTCCACCTCTAACCCCAAACATAGCGAAATATCAAAATAGTTCATTGTGTATGGCAAACTCAACTAAAGTTAGTTCATACTCGAAAATATGTACATTTCAATTATTGTTGTGTGTATTTGAAAGTTTCCCAAATAATTTACCATACTTCACATTTCACATTTCAAGCTGATTAGAGTCCCAATTCAAAATCTGGTCAATTATCCATACAATTTCCATAAATATGTAAATACTTCCAATCGTATTTCGTTTTAATTAAAATGCATTATCGAATGCCCAAATTGTTGTTAGATAAAATCCATCACAATTCGCTCTGGCTAAATGTCTGTTTTGCAAATGTTTTATTGCCATTGTTTGCTATTGTTGTTGCTGCTTTTTTCCTCGCTGGTTTATTAATTTACCTGCATCCATTAAATATTACGAGCAACTGTGCCAGAGATATTAAAACACTCAATTATTTATATTGATTGCCGCACAATTAAAATGCACTTTTAATCACTTTTCTATTTGATTAAAACAATTATTAAGTTTAATGGAATTTGTGGATGTAGTTGTCGCCTTTTTGTTTTTATTGGGGCACAAATTGAAATATTATTGCAGTGTTTTTTTTTTTGTTATTTCGGCGGCCTGTGCAATTATTATCCACCGACCCTGCCAGCTGCGCGTGCGCGTTGCGAATGAAAGTGAAACCGACTGGGAGCAGGCATTTCGTTTTCTTTTCGCCGCCGCGACGAAGCGTCCGCCGATCCTTAAGTGTAGCACACCGAAAACTTGTCTTCGGCGATTGCGCAACTCTCGGCCGCGCTTTATCCAGTTTTCCCCTCTCTGGGCAATGACAAATTTTTGTTGGCTTTCTACGGCAGCATTGACCCTGCTGCCGAAAAAAAAATTAAACAAATAAGTAAACATTGCAACAGGTTTTTCCCTGGCTGGGAAATATTGTAGACAAAGCAAGTGAAAGCCCTTTCCCCCCCTTGATTACTCCAACGTTAAAGTGTGCTTTTGTTTTAGCTTTTGTTTCTTGACATTATCAACACAATTTAATGAGGCGATTTTTTAAATGCCTTCAGTTTTTGTCGCTGTTAAGCGTTTGACGTTTCGAGCTGATTGATTAATGTGGATGCGGTTTGCTTTATTTTTTACTGATTTATTGAAATGCATTTTTATTTTATTTATGCTTTGGGTAATTTGTTTTATTTATTGCATATTTAATGATCTTGTGTGTGCGTGTGTGCAGAAATGCATATTGCACATATGCGAGATTGTATGAATTTCTTATGGGGGAAATTGTGCAAGTTTAGTTGGTTTTAATATTTAATAAGCAAACATAATTTGCAGATTGTAAAGGGTTTTCATATGGGAAAAAAACTGCAGAGTTTAAATGAATAAATTTAAAGCTATGTTAAAGGCTGGGAAATGAATCTGGTCTACTTTAATCAGTTTAAAGCACAAGAAATCATAAAAAAAAACTCTATCTGACAGGATTCCCTAGAGGAACATGATGTGATTTAAGTGTGGGCTAATCGCTGGCCACTCCATTACTGGAATGTTTCTGGATGAAAGAAAAGCATTTGTAGTGAGTGCGTGTGAATCGGCGCGTTGCAACGCATTGTCGTGTTGAAAATTCCAATTATCCTCATAAAAGTTATCTCCAAATTCAACAAGTGCGCTTTCCAACAACTGTACTTATATCTCGGCATTTGCTTTAGTTGGAATAAAACAACTCCAATTCATTGGGGATCTGCCACCGCGGTTCCGCTTATTGCGGGATTCCCCTGGCTGTCGCTTCGGAAAGCACATTAAGGCCCGATTTCTCAAAGGTTTCGGTTGGCAAGCGATTAAATTGTTCACAGTTGACAGGTTTTTTGGTTTTCTCAACAGCAGTTTCATCTGATATCGATAAATTCCAATCACTGCATTAAGGTGACCAGACACGGTCAACAAATTAGGTTTTTTTTGTTAGGGATTTTTTTTTATGTTATTGAATGCCGCTGGTAATATTTTTGCGAAAAAATTTATTGATTGCGATGAATCAAAAGCAATAGCTGGGGACACTTGTTTACCTGCACGGCTTTTCAAAGGAACGTTGACTACACAGAAGTCAGCTGCAGTGATAAGGAAGTTGCCACATGCATAAGAACGCAGCGCCTGTTGCTCCAAGTCGCAACTGAAGTCGAGGCTTTAACTAAAACTCGGGTCCTAGTATAAATTATTTTACATGTAGATTTTGTCAACCTGTGTCATTGAACAAATGTGGCATCATCCATACCTGTACTCTCTGTACTCTCTTGCATTGTTTATTCTTTGCTCTGCCTTCAATTCCATTTCCATTGCGTGGAGTTGAAAAATTCGTTTATTCATAAACATTTAGTGGCAGCAAATAATTAAATAAACAAATCAAATGTTGGAGCCAGCTGTTTGTTTAACGATAAATTATATCGATAATTCCATCGGCACTGAACTCGCGGTTAACTTTAACCAGTGCTCGAGCAGCGGTTAAGTCTGTTCCTCCGGTTGCGCCAAATTCGGTTAAACTGCATGTCAAGTTGACTAACCACACATTGAGAAATCGGGCCTAAATGTTATTGTTTTCAATTAAGACTTGATGAACACGTTTTCAAATTGCATTTAGATCTTAAAGGTATTTTGTATTTGATTTGGATGAAAGTCAAAATTGAGAAAAACCAAATGGCGGATCCAATATGGCAGACAACTTCTGAAAAAAAACGTATTTGATTTGGCTAAAAGTCTGTACTCTGTACGAACTGGAAGTAAAATTTCAGTAAAAATACTTGAATTAAATACTTGAAGCTCGAAATTAAAAAAAAGAACATAAATTTTGTTTACTCATTTGCATTTACAAGCACTTTAATTTCAATAAATTTTCTAAAATTTTGCAAAAAATTAAGTTTTTTTCTACATTTGAGACCATAGCATTAAAAAGACTCACCATTTTACATTTTTGTCTGAAAACGAAACTTTCGGATAGGTTTTGTCTTTTTAAATTTCTTTACAACTTTTCAATCGGAGCAATATCAACAAAGTTATGCGAGTTTTAGTGGAGGCAGCTTCGGAAAACCACGTTTATCGAAAATATCTCGATAACTATTCGACAGATTTTTTTTCATCTCGATTTTCGTGCTCAGCGGGCCAAAGTTCTTTTGAAAAAGTAAATTTGGGAGAGAGAGTTGCCGGCAGCACTATATTATATCGCAACAATAACAAAAAACTGCAGGAAATTCAGACATTACCGGACAAAAATCATCACCGCGACTGAATTAGCAGCTATTAGCAGCCAATTTTTGGATATGTTTTGAAGAAGTGTTGTATTAACAATTTCTTTTTTGTTTGAGTGTGGGATCTGATGGGACTTTTGTCTTATTGCTTTTTCTAACACCACTATTCAGAATGTAATTAAGAAAAAACCTCTACTTTTATTAATGACTCACTATTTCATGCATTGTTAATAATAGCTTTGAGCTGTACATTCAAATTCTACGTACTTTCTGGAACAGAATCCATTTTGTAGAATCCAAATCGGTTAAGTTTTCGAGACTCCATACGCTTCTGAACGATGTGTTATTTTCGATGAGTGACGAGTAAACGAACGGAGTTCATTCCTGAGCCAGGTAGGGACGCTTCCCCCTTATAAACGGACACAATACAAACTAGATGTACCACTACAACTATTGCAACCATTAAAAGTCCCAAAAAAAATTTTTTTTCGACTTTTGGCCAGCTTTTTGGGACCCCCAAAATCTGAAGATAAGGCCAAAAAAACGTTTTCTGCTGAGTTGGCCCACTTTAATTGGAAAATCTCGCGAATGGACCATCTGCTTTTAGATAAGCAGAGATCAGAGATCTGCAAGAGTGCCTTTTTTCTTGACTTGAGTATTCTTGTTGTAAATGCGTTTGGGTATGATTTTCCACTCAAAATATGAAGTCAGTTCATATACTCACTCATATTGTACTAGTATTTCAGTGAATGGTCTCAGTTTCGAGCGGGTGTCAAATTTACTTGTTCCTGCTTTAAGCGACACCGCACGATGCTTTCGTCTTTGAGTGGGCGGTCGCACGCAGACCTTGCAGGTTATATACCAATTTTGCTCAGACAGCAAAGAGGAATACGCAAATAACCCGGTGTTTTGAGCACACATTCTACCAAAACTTAAGTATTACTTGAGAGTTCCTCTTCGCATTTGTAGGTTTCTGAAGCACGCGTCACGTTTGCCTACTCAGGGTAGGGAAAGGCATATCCGACTTAAATAAGTATGTATATGAATAAATTTAAGAAAGATTCATACAAAAAATATTGCTTGTGGTATAAGAATAATAAACATGTGTAAGTCTTTTCCACGAACGACTGTCCAAGGCCCTTATTTCAAAATTCTAAAATATTTTCATAAAAAACAAAGGTATTTAACCTCGCTCAAATTTAAAGGTTATGCAAAATTCTTCAAACCTTTTTTCAGTGGGCGTAGGCAAAATTGCAAAAACAATACACAAAGAATTCGGTTCTGCTGACGTCAAAGCAGGGGTGAATTTGACGAGAAGTGAAGGAAACGAACAAAAGCCGAAGACATATCAGAGAGCAGACACACAAGGTCACCAGTAAAAAAAATTCCACATGAGGCAAGCATGAGTAAAAAAATACTTAAGTGAGAAAGCGATAGATAGAAAATGCATTGCTTGAATTGATGGTGGATAATTTCACACTCAAATTTTACGGTTCCCTGTTTGTATGAGTATTTCCTACCGCTACGCGAGTGGCGCGACTGTTTTCGGCACTTAATTGCGAGACGCATATATGCCGCGAGTAGAAATTCTACTGTATACATTTTGTTGGAGTAGTCGGGATATCCGAGTGCGAAAATATCAAGTACTTATGCTGTGCTCTTGCAGTTGCGGTGCACTCGTGCAGATCTCTGATAAGCATGTTAATTCCGATTGCGTCGAGAAGATTCTAGTATGTTATAATCAATGGTTTTAGAGATGAAATGCGATGGCTGATAGATGAGAGTTACAGATCTGGTATCTTGAACTATTTTTTGGGATATTTCTACATAAAGTATATATATTCTTGATCAGCACGACGAGCTGAGTTGATTTAGCCATGTCCGTCCGTCTGTCTGTTTCTATGCTATTTCCTTTGTCAGTCTTAAAGCTATCCTCACCAAACTTTGGACGAAGTCTTTTGGTACAAATACGCTGCACATTTGTCGGAACCGGCCGGATCGGATCACTATAGCATATAGCTGTCAGAGGAACGATCGGTCGAAAAACTAGTCTTACTGAGAAAAACTTTTTATTGAATGGAAACGCCTCCAAAGTACGTATTTCTTAGTTTTCTATCCTTTCCCATGATTTCACTAAGTTTGGTCGAAATCGGATAACTATAGCGTATAGCTCCCAAAGCTCCCATTTTGACGAATTGAATCCACTTGCCATTAAGCAATCGGTTTCAACTTAACCCCTCTTGAATATATATTTTCATGCAAAATTGAAGTCTAAGGAAGCAGCGACCAAAGGAACATTTTCTAATTTGCCGAAACGATTGTGTTCAACTCTGAGTTTTCTTAATAAATGAATAAATGTGAGTAGCAATTTTTGTGTATGATGCAATCATCCACTATCGTGGGCTAAACACCATCCCTACAAGCCAATTCATATTAAGAATTCAACTAACCACAAAGATTTTGTCAGATATGAACCATTAGACTTACTTTCTTCTCATCAGTTCGAGTACTTTGTTTACATCTCTTGCATCTCATTATGCATGAGAGCATACCTAACTACACCCATTTGTAATTTGTAATTGGTCTTTCCCCTCCTGCCTGTTTCTGGTTTCTTTTTAGGTGGCATTTCCTCCGGCGTTCCCAGCTAAAACCAATTATGCTTAAGAGTCATTGGAGATTATATAACTGTGAGGCCAACCACAAAAGGAAATGCAACTCATACATTGCCATTTCTTTGGCTAATTTCCACCAAAATATTTGTCACAAAAGTCCACTTTTAAGCTGAACAATCGACTTCCTTCCGCCTGGGCAAAACATGTCGCAAAATCCGTGAAAACCTACAGAAAATTGCGGAAAAATCTATTAAAAGCAATTAAGTGAAAAAATGGAAAATTTACTTATTGTATTTCCCAAAATGCGCAGCCAGGCGGAAGGGCCGAAGCCAGAAGGAGGCTGGCCAGCTAATTAAGTGCGCAGGGCAAATAAAATGAAAATATGAGAGAAAAGGTAATTACAATCAATGGACCAGTGCCCAGTCTCAAACCAAAAGCCAATTTCATGCAACAATCAATCAAAAACCATTTTTAATTTTGCGTTAACAATTTTTGCGTTGTTTTATTTCGGCTGCGTTGGCATTTTTTTTTCGTTTTTTTTTTTTGTTGCTGTGTGAAGTAAATTGGAAAATAAAGTTAAAATTAAAATGCATTAATTGAACTGTGAAATTTCATAAAAGTGTATGGAAAATTATTTGTGTGTGGCGTCAACGATGTGCAATAAAAAGTGATTTTAATTGTCAGCGTTTTAAGTCAGGCCAAATGATAATTTTGACTTGAATGGTTTAAGGCAAATGATTTCACAATATAAGCCAAATTGTCAGCCTAGGAGTAAATGAAAGGACAAGTGATTTTCCATAAGCTTGGGTGTTGGATTAAAACTTAGAATTGATTTGAATGCATAATGAACTCTTTCTTTTTGAATGAAAATTTGTTTCATTTTACTATGGGGAGATACACAATGAACCCTAGTTACTAGATTGGATGACGAAAGTTGAGAGATTTGCCAGGTAAATTGATTTGTCAATAGAAAGGGAAATGACGACTACTGCTATGTAATTATTCGTTAGATAGTCATCAGCTTCGAAGGGTCGGCCAGTGCGTGGTACATTTTTAGCCTCAAAATATCTGGAATTGGACTTTGCAAGCTCATTTTTATCAATAGTAGCTTAGACTTTAAGTCAAGTTAAGCCCATACAAACTTTTCCGGTCATTTTCACCCACTTCGGGATGGAATTTTGAGTAATTTCTTAGATCTCTAGGCAAAGAGGTTTGCGCTGAGGACTTATATAAAAGATACTTGCAATTTTAAAAGACATCTTTGCATGAATCCTAATTTGAGAGTACAATATTCCCCCCACTTGCCTCTTGCACTCACTTCAGTCCACTCATTACACAAAAATCCGCATCATAAGCGCTCTGCCCACTTACTTCCCCAACCGCCCAATTAGGCGATTTCACCATAAGCCAACAACTAATTGCGATTACTTTATTAACATTACCCGAGCCCACCAGGAGATGCAATCTCGTTCATTACTAGCCCCACCCCAGCCCGTCAACTGCATCCAAATGCATCGATGTTTTATCCATAAATCAATCCGTTGACTCGCCCATTTGGCGGACTGCATAAAGTCTACATTTTTATGGCATTTCTTTTGGGAGTTTTCGATTCCTGAAGAAACCATTGGCTGGCGCCTATCATAAACAAATTGAATAGATACAATATGTGGTTAAAGGAAAGCCGGTTTTGGTTTAGCTTTTGGCCACGACAACAATTAAAAAGAAATGCACAGAGCAATGCCAATTGGCAATTGCGGATATTTGTTGCACAGATTGCGGCGGCTTGGCAGGGGAACTTGGCTGGTTGGTTGGTTGGTTGGGGACCCATTAGCTGGTGCACCTTTCGCTTTGGCGCGTGCGTCGACATTAGCCAGATGCTGCGCAGCGCGCCGGCTTGCTCTGCCGCCTGGGCCATTACAAGTTTATTCCACTCCATCACCTGCAAGGAATTTCAATTGATAAATCGAACACTGTGAGAAAAAGAGGGGAGACAATTGAATTAAAGCAAAGTAGTTGCAAAGAGTAACATCGATCACAAAAAAACAGATATTTCCTGTCGTTTTTCTTCAAAGTCTGTTACTTCTCTTCCCCCTTTCTCACCGTGCACCTGTTGTGAATATCACCGCTTAAGTGACGCCCCCGCTCTTTGCTGTAATCTCGCTCCTTTTTGGCCTTAACATTTCGCTGTCATTAGCGCCGCCATCAAGTGCCACAAAACCGGCCTGGTTATCGTCGCCAAACAGGTTGGCATTTTGGTTTGGCCAACTCTTTAGGCCAAAAACTGTAGCATGTGTCCATATCCATATTGGTCTGGCCATCCTGCGGTGTCGTTGTACTTTTGATTTCCAAGTAATAAACATGAGCCACAACGCAACTGGATTGGTTGGTCTAGAGGGGTGGGACGGAGGGGATTTGGTGCATTGCCAACCGGAATCCTCTCCCGCTGCGATTGCCCAAAATCCAGCGGGTATTTTGGCTTACTCTCGTGTGCTTATGGCCTTTCCCTTTCGTTTGGCCTTTTTTGATGGATATTGATGCAACTGCAACGGCAACTGCCTCAATGCGAGAGGCTGGCTGGAATGCATTAACAATTTTCAGCGAACTTCATTACGATTGTGCATTGCGGTTGCAAATTGTTCGGTCTCCTCTGTCAGAGAGGCATATGCAATATAAGAGTTGACCAAAAGGCAATCAATATTTGATATTGAACACAACATTAAAGTTTGGACGAAGAGTAGCTATTTACATGGTCATTACGCAAACCAGGAACCTTACATTATGAATTCCAGTCTTTAGTTATTGGTCTCTCCGAATTTTACTATGCAAAACTCAACCCCCCAGAGTGGAAAAAATATACGGAAAAGTTAGTAAAGAGAAAAATGTTTATACATCTAATAGTTTTCTAGCCCAGTTTGCAGGCAAAATGTATAAAATGTTTGGTGACGTAATTTCCCCGAGAATATGTACCAGAACGTTTGGGACAAACTATATAACTCGCCCCATTTCTTGCCACACATAAAGATGTACAACGTTTCATTTCAAATGATGTCGTTTGATAAAATTCTATGTCAACGAAGTTGGAATCCATCATTCAAAGAAAATTTCAACAAAATCAGTGATGAATGTCAATTCCCCAACACTAACACCACAAAATAAACACAAATACAATACAAAAGAGAAATAGACCAGCAATTGCAGCAAATGTTACACGAACACAATGAACTCATTAACTTGTTTACGCATTATGATGATCAATGATCACAGCATTGTCATAAATGCGGATAAACGACCAGCACTAACTCATGCATCTCCAGTTAGTGAAATATCAATTGTTGTTGTTGGTAAAAATTTGAAGTCGCGTGAACTCGTCATTTGCAAAATTTTCACAAGAGTTTAGATTATCAAGAAGACGAAGAAGCAGATCGAACTGTACAAAAAATCGCTAAATTTACAAAATGGTAAATTGAAATGAGTTTTGATTGTCATGAAGTGACGTGTACGTGGGCATGTTTCGCGAGTAAGGGTCAAATATCGTGAATATAATTTATTTTTTAAAAATTATCATCATCATCATCAGACCACAAAACAAAAAGAGTGATGGGTGGTGAAAAATAATTGGTTCTGGAAATTGATGACAAGACCCTTGCAAAGAAGTGTAGTCATGTTCCTCTTAACGTGGTGGGTCGATGTGACTTTGGTGCGTTCAACAAGAACCAAGGGAAATCGGACTTACACAAGCCAAAAAACGTTTTCAACAAAAACGTTGAAGGAAAAAGATTGGAAGAATATTGCCTTAACTGCAACTTTGAAAAATACATTTCATTAAAGAACAACAAAATATGTAAAAACTAAATGAAAATGTAGTTTTTCGACACGCTTGACAGTGATTTTCCACCAACTACGTTTATGTTGATTTTCTACATGCTTCGTTTACTTTTCTCATTTCTACATGCGGCTTGTAGCTTTTCTACACGCCACGTTTAGGGCCCAGCCATATTTACACAAGGGAATGTGGGGAGGAAGGTAGTGTGGGGAGGAATGGGAGGAAGGGGCACAAAGTGGACACGGTGTTCCTTCTGAAAAACGTACAGCTTAATTTTTTCACTCACCTTGTCTGGAACTCGAAGTTACAACTTACTTACCTTGCCTCGGGAATTTAGACACAATGGCCGGCATCTTAGCCCATACGACTATTAACCACTCGCGCGGCAATGCCGCAAATCGCAGTTATAAAGGTATGCGACGAGGAGCTACACGTTTCGTGTAGAATTTTTTAAGTACACAGAGAGAAAAAAAATCGGACTAAAATTAAGTTCGAACGAACTCCACAGCTAAGATACTAAACTTAAAAAAGCGTACTTGTTCTAAGTAAGTAAGTATAGCATTCAGCATTTGAAGACCTTAACGTTTATTTTGAAACACCTACATGTCACGTGTGAAAAACCGTTTTCTAAATGAATAATATAGCTTGTCAGTACTGATTTTGAGCTAAATTTTCGTTTAGAGTTTCCACACGCATGTAGGTATTCAATATCTAAGCGATAATATAGAAAACCTAAATTTTTGTGTGGTATTTATATTGCTGCATGAAAAATGCTGATGTTATTTCAAAATAAGCTGGTTTCTCAAGTCGTGTACCATTTGCCTTTGCTCACGCAGCATTTAACTTTTCAACATGTATCATGTTGTTTTTCTACATGCCACGCTTATATTTCTGTTTCCTACATTTAGCATGTGAAATTTAGCAGGGCAAACTATGTTTCGTTATGGATGACGGTTGCTACACGCGGGTTGTAGCTAATTTTGTTTTCTCGGTGTGCGTATGCATTCGTGACGCCTTCTTACATCGTGCATGATGAAAAACGTTTCAAAAATTACTTGCGTTTTATTTCGTGAATCGTTCGTGCGCACAACTATAGTAGCAATACATGGCAGTTTCAGCAGTTAATTAGCAATAAAACTGAGATTAAGATCACTGATCTAAGTGCAGTCAGAATTAGACTTTTATAGTGCGTCAAATGACACCAAAATAAACTAAAAAAGATCTTCATATTCTAAAGAAATTGCTATTTAAAAAAGCGAGAAAAAAAGTCGGTCAGGCCCGACTATAATGGGCTGTTTCGCTTTTAAGTTGTATTAATTTTTATGTAAGTAGCAAGACAATCTGTGGTTACTAGAACTCCTCGTAATTTTCTCTCGAATTGAATTCACTTGGCATTGTGCAATCGGTTTCAGCTGCTCAAGCGAATCCTAGTTTTTATACTTATATTAAGTTTGTGCAAAAGTGTCCGTCTGTCCGTCCGTCTATCTGTCCGTATGAACAAACAGATCTCAGAGATGGTAAAAGATAAGGGTTTGACATGTATGGAACATATGTTTCTTATACTTGCAGGCGGATCAAGTTTATTTTCAATTTTTCCCACGCCCCCTCCCACCCCCGGAATATCGAAAAAACGTCATATCTCCCACAGTTTTATAGATAGAAGGTTCGAACCTTCTGGACATTTTTAGTATTCGAGATTCTTTAACGATCCGCTGAAGGAATTTTAAAGATCAGAAAAACGATATTCGAGTTATAAGGAAAACAAACAATTATGGGTAGCACCGGTCCAAAGGGTGATGGACAGCATTTCACTTTTGCACAAACTTAATATACTCTGTGTACCTTTGGAACAGAGTATAAAAATAGGTTGGCAAATGAGGAAGGGATAAAAATTAAACTTTTAAATGAAACTGAACTCTTCACAGACAAAAATATAGATTAACATCCATTTGTAATGAATATTGTTTAATGTCCTTTTTGATATTATAATAACCATTTTTCATATCCTTTTGGATGATTTTCAGCTCAGTTGGATGAAAATCTTAGATAAATTTAACATTAAATGGATATTTAAATAACCAAAAAGGAATATTAAAAAGTATCCATTTCAAATGGATACCAAAATCATCCAATGGATCATCAACGAGGTATCCTTTTTTTTCTGTGTACCAAAACCCTTTACCAAAATGTGAAAATGGGGGGTGCAAGGTTAAAGATTTTTGTTTAACCGGTAAAGTCCGGGGCTTAAGAGTAAAACGTTAGTAATTCCGGGAGAAATAGTTTAAAAAATCTTTCGTGTCATTCGAAGACTTAAAACCGATTTATATAACTTATTTTCGGGATTTTTAAAAAATCTTCTTTTGACACTAAACAGTGCAATGATTTTTCTCTCACATTTTCCATTACCTCTTGTCTTACCTTTTGAATTTCGGTTCTTAAGATTCCTCCACATTATTTCATATTTGTCCACCTCTCTCTTCTTTAAGGCGTATACTCAGATGAGATAAAATATTTCATTTTTCATTTAAATAAACATGTCAAATCAGATTTCAAAACTGTTCAACTCTGGTTCTATTCATGTGAAGTATTGTGCCGAACTAAATTTGTATCTTATCTGAATATAGGCCTTTAAAGTAAAACGATTTAATTGTTTCATTTTCCTCATTTTAAATTTTATTTCATGTTCATTTTTGTGTTTTTTGTTGTTTGTTTGTTTGTTTCGCTTTCCATTTTATGCTAAATTGGCTATTTTGTTTTGTTGTTTTGTCACTTAAACTTGTAGGTTTTTGCGGGCTTTCTAGCGTTTTCCGTTCTTTGCGTTTTCGCTGGCTTAAATTTAACAGTTGTTTGGCCTTACGACTTGACCTATTCAAAAGTTTATTGCTTACCCCCGGGCTGTGACTATATCTGGGGTCGTGTATATTCATATTTTTTGTTGGTGTTTTGATTCTGTTATGCTGTTGTTGTCGGTTGGCTAGCCCTTTTTTATTTAGTACTAAATAGTTGCTAAAAATTTGTGTTTGGTGGTTGTTTGCTTCCATTTCTTGGGCCAATGTCTTAAACCTTTTGCTTATTGTTGGGTTTTGGTTTGTTTTTGGTTTTTCCATTACTTTTGCACTACAAATGAACATTGTTTTTGTTTTTGTTTTTTAATATTAATTTGCCACATTTTTTTGGGTATCTTTTGTCACTTAAGAACTAAGCTTTTTGGTATTTCGTATGTGTAAATAATATTTTTTAAATATTACCTTTATCATTATTATTCGTTATTCGTAATCATAAATTTAATACAATATCATATAATTTTGGTTTAATATTAATTAATTTGGGTTTAGTTAACATGACGACGTGTTTGTTTTTTTGCTTTGTTAATACACATTTTGCAATTTCGCAACCGAGAAACTGATAATCTTTGTAAAATTCGTAACTCATAATGATAATCATAATTACAATGCGTTTAGCTGAATTCTTGGAACTCGGCTTAGAATCTGGCATATGCAATTGGCGTTAGGTTCTTCTAAGTTTCTGCTTTGTTTTTACATTGATCTTCCTCTCTCTCTTACGTGGCTAGATGCATATAAAGTACTATATAAGGGGGGATATATGTTATAGCTTAGATGTTCTATGAAATAAATTACAAAAGCTTTGGCTTTATACAAAAAAGTTTTGCTGTCTCTCTTTGATAATAAATTCCAAATGAAATATTTTACAATAGCATATAATTTTTGGAATACTAAGGGGATATTTTGTTTCGAACAACATTTAACATTTTTAGTTTTTCATCTTGAGCAATTCGCTACTTGAACAATTTTTTATGTACATTAATTTTGGGATTTAACGGGAGGGCTTTTGGTATTTAAATATGTGTATACTCTTGCAGAAGGTTTTTGAATTTGTTTCAGGAATCTTTGTTGAAAAAATTACAGATTTTTGAAATCACTGAGTTGGCCATAGAATCTCATTTGGTATTCCAAAAGAGTTTGGCTTAATATCTTAAATTTTCAACTTTTCCTTGGCAAAATACTCCTCCTCATTGCATATTCTTAAACAGATTTCTTCCTATCAGACCATAGGATCTAAGAGTATTTAGAAACGCATATGAACTAAGTTGAGCCATGGGAATTCAGATTAAGCTCCTTGAATAATTAAACGGCATTACGCTTGAGAGTGATGCGCTCCACAGTTCGGATCTAAATGATTCTTTATTTTATTTTTGGTCTTACCCCTATAAACCGCAATAGAAAATATGTGTCACTTGGGACTGAAATTGCTAACGGATGTGTCCCTTTTTAAATGGTGGTTTGGATTAGATTATTTATGGAGTCAAATGCTCCTCTTAATATCTTTGAACACTTCTCATACTAGAAGCAAACTTTGTAAAGATTTCGTTGTATGCTACACAAACCGCGCCGAATCGTTATTTCACTTGAAATGTTCTTGACCGAACCGAAAACTACTATTGATAATAATTTGGTTTAATTAATTTCTTCGAAGTCTTTGATAAGTCAAACATTTTTATAGAGCTTTAACTATTTGTCTCGTAAAAATCTAGTTAACAATGCAGTTTCGCATTGATTTGGAAGTTCCTGTTTTATGTATACTTATCAGCAGCGACCTGTTTTTGATTTTAGTCAAAGTGGTTGTTGGCTGTCCCAAGGTCGAGAATTGATTATAATTTAAGAATCAACAGAAATCAACAGAGAGCAGAAACATCACACAGCAGTTTAAGGTAACTCAGGCAGACTGTTTCGGCCGCAGCCCTGCGGTGTCGTAAGTGAGCTTGCAACTGCTGCCATCCCAACAGCCATTAGCAATTGCCTATATATGCCCAGCGGAGCGGGAAATAGAAGTTAGTTTGTGGCTAATTTTAGCTCTCAGTTCTAGCATAGCCGAAAGGTATGCCATGGTGTTGAGGGTTGTGTCCAATATCATGTGACTTTATGGTCTTAATTGCAACTATTCAATATCTGAGCATCGATGCAGATTAGACATATTTATGAAATAATATTTTTTCCGTTTTTGGTGGTGGTTTAAGCTGAACGACCCTATTAAAGAGTGACCACAAATTTACCTAATTGATTTTAAGCAGAGGTGGCAACAACCTGTCCTGACATAGAGGGTCGGATGCAACCATTAAGTGCGGTCTCTGCTTGTGCCGTCATCTAAAGCAAGGGCCGGAATAAAACACAATCACATTTTTGCATTGGTGTGTATGAGAGCAGCGCAAAAATGGATTCAATTTACTCTCATTTTCGGCAGCAACGACTGCGTCGCGACGCAGCTAAACAAGAGCAAAACACGCAGCGCTGCGGCGCTTGTACACATAAAAAATCCGAGATATCGATGTCCGAAGTCGGTCAATACTGGATTTTCTCATTCCAAGTGCGAACAGTATTGATTTGATCCCGGAATTCTTGTCTCTTTACCGACTTTATAACATATGGGAATGATTTATCTTTTTTTCCGAACTCCGCTTGATCCCTTATTAGGATCAAATCGAGAAGGCCCGATATAGGCTGAATCTTGAAATTCGAAATTGATTTCATCTTGAAATCGGCTTGGTGCAAGTTTGATCAAGATTAAATTGAGCTCGATATTCAAATGCACTGAATCCAAAAATGGATTGCTTTAAAATTGACTGAGATTGACTTAATCTCTATATTCAAACTTTATGTTATCCCAAAATGAGCTTCCCACAAGAACCCCATGTGACTTATTTAACAACCTTTTTGATTTTTAAACTAGCAAGTTCTTGCCAGCTCGAGGTCATTAGTTGTTTTCACAGCTACCGAATTGAGCTTGAATCGTTTTGCGCTGCTCTCATACACACCAATGCAAAAATGTGATTGTGTTTTTCCGGCCCTTGCTTTCCTCCTCATACCAGCATTGCTATGACTGTTTGGGAATTCCAAGGCATCGTAAGTGCAAAAATCAACACAAATAATTCAACGCTAAGTTGATAGAAGCCTCTGCATATGTGTGAGTATCTATTTAGCCTCACTGTATGGATGAGAGATAATTTCTTGCTCTCAACTTCTTTCCCTCTTTCGCTTTGACATAGTTAGGACCTCCGTTCTCATTTCAATCTCGAGTCAGGAATTATTTGTTATTCACATACGACTTCCATACTCACATCAATCTCGAGTCAAGATTAATTCGACTTTTAAGTGCGGATTCGATATTGAAATTAGACTTTTCGGATTGATACACGCTTTTCAAGATTGGTTCAAGCATTTCAAGCTCGATCTAGTACGACTCGTGCTTGAAATTTCCATTAGAAGGTCAAAATCAAATCAATTTTTTTTTTTTTTCGCCATTTTTTTTCTGGATACAGCTAATACTGTGCGTGTGCGATTGCGCTGCTTTTGACAGTCTGCCTATGCCCAGTAGTTAGCGACGAGTCGGTTTCTGATCTAAAGCAGGGTTCCCCATTAAGAGAGGCTTTATGTCTCTCTCTGACACTAACTGACGCATTACTTCGGCAAGCATTTGGTGTGAATTGCCGAATGTGTTCGGCCTACCGGGGCATGGCTGGGGAACACTAATCTAAAGCGAGCTGCTGGATGGCAGCGAAGTCAGGACAGTTAACGATTTTAATTGTTTTACGAGAACTGAATTAGGAAATCTGAAATTTCTTATTAAGAATTTTTCAGAGAACTTTAAAACTAAAATAAAACCAAAAATTCATAAAACATGAACCTCTGAACCGAAAAACTTTTTGATAAGATCAACAAACGGCCCCCAGGGGCCAAGCGCAATCGCACACTAGTCGAGCGCATGCCGAAGTCGGGCATATGAACGTAAGCAGCGCTCTCTTTGCCATCATTCGCTGCCCAGCCGTCGTTGAGGGCAGTTCAAAGCTGGGCTGTGTCGCTTTAATATTGCACACCCATACACTCTCACTTTTTGGCTTCGCTCTTCTTGAGCAACGCTGGCTTAGAGTCACTGACTACCAGTGAAACGAACAAGTGTTAATTCCCAAGGGTTTTCCTTGAATCTGAACTTTCTCTCTCTCAAGTTATACGTCTTTCTACCTGACTTTTATTCGTTGACTAAGGAATAGAAAACTTTGACTCCTATGGAAACACACGCCTCTGCAAGTGCATACAAGCTTCGGCTTGGCCGAAGCTGTCTTAATGTGGAGCGTTTTTAACTTGTTGTTGTGTTGGATAAATATTTTGAAGAATTGAAAAACGAAGAGTATTTGGTCCTTTCAAAATAAATATAAATTTCGTTTAAATTATTATAATTAAATTTGAATTTCTTTCGAAAAATATCTTACATGTGGTTTTTTTTGTTTTGTTTTAATTTTTTTTTTTTTTTTGGAAGGAATTTGTTCGTGCCTGGTAAGTTTTTTTATAACCTTTTCATGTACATTTTAAACTATAGTTTATATATTTAAATTCTCTGCTCTTACACACATAAAATATTTAACAAAATCAGTCGCTTGGCAAGTGTTTTTTTTGTTTTGTTCTTTCATTTTTTTGTTCGAAAAAGGAACTTAAAGTATTCAACTTTTAACAAAGATTTGTTTTGTCTTTTACTTTTCTTTAATTTGGTTTGGCAATTACGTTTAAGCACTACACACACATACAGTTACAGTTTTAGGGCTACGGTAAAAATATTTTGGAGTGTTCTTTTGTTCGAACACCCCTCGCAGAATAGATAGTAATTTGCTTTTAGGGATTTGAGTAAAAAGTTATCAACTTAAGTGCCTAAAATGCTGGCTTAGTTTGGTTGGGGACTATAATTCCATTTTGATGCTTGGCTAAATTGGTTACAAATACAACACACACATACATATAGTATAGTAGCTATATAGAGTAGAGTAGTTCATAGTTGCGGGTAGTAATATTGAATTGGGGGGATATACATGTATAGAGTTATATATAAGAGTCACACTCACTCACTCGCCCATGCACTCTCGCACTCACATTCACACTCTCAATGGCAACTGAAAATACTAATGAAAGCCAATGCCAAGGCAAGTTCCATTGGTAGAACTCTCTGGGTGGCCGTATTATTTGTAAACACCGGGAAATGGATTTGTTCGGGCCGATTAAGCTCCTCCTCTTCATCATCATCTATCGAATTGGACATTTGTCGATGGTGGCGTTTGGTGAAATTCACATTGAAAACGGCCTCAGCCACGCCACCTGGTGTTGAGACGATGAAGTAAAAGATACGCGGCACGCGTTCATGCATGCTGACATAGGTAAGGCGGGCCTCCTTGCAATACGGCGTGGGTAGATCCTGTTGAGGGGCAGATACAGAAGATTAAAGTAAGAGTAAGCTCAAATGATGGTGGCTACACTACCTTAACGGAGTAGGCCAAAACAGTGCTGCCATACTGATTGCCGGGTGTGAAGACACGGTCGCCATGTAACCAGCGAGCGGCATGGGCCGGCGGATTGGCACAAAACTCCACATTGAGATGTAGGGGAGAGCCTGGATAGGCCACGGGTGTGGCATTTAAGGCAACCACAGTGGGAGCACCTGAAAATAAAGAATACAAAATTAAAATTTCTGTTTTTTTTTGTTTAAGAGAAGTTAAGTCAAGTGCTAGACTCTGTTGGGATTTGCAACTGTTTTCATCAATTCTTTTTCTTCTAATCCTCTTCAAGAGATTCTCTTCTTTCACTCTAAGCCCTTAGTACGCCACACTTCACACTTGCTAAGCCCTCTTAGCTCGAGCATACACAACTGTACTTTTCTTTTTAGGTTTCAGTTCGCATCAGTTGCAATTAAAAACTGTGGGGTGGGTGCAAAAAGTTTACTACCAACGCCACTAATTAAAACCGTATCACCCGGCAAAAGTGCCACTTACTGTCCCTCCGTCCACCACCTCTCAAGTAACTAGTGTTGCATAAGTTGCCAAAATCAAAATAAATAGAGAACAACATGTCGTCGTCGACGAAAAGGAAAAGTTTTTTCAAGAACGCCAAAACTTCATTAAAAAGTTTTGGCCAAAGCGGGTTTTGTGTGCGTGCAACTTATGTGGGTCAGGGATTAGTTCTTAACAAGAGAGAGAGTGAGATGCTGATGCTGTCTGACAACGTTAGCCAACACTAAGACAATCCAATTAGACACATGTGCTCACGATGAGCATATTTAATTATCGAAAGGCGCACGAGAATTTTGCAATTTTCCTCATCATTGCACGAAAGAGGCGGGCATAAACTTGAGTCGCAAACAAAATGGCCAAAAGTGTTAAGTGCAAATGAGTGTTTGGGGACGGGGGTGGGGGAAACTCACCCAAACTCTTCGACTGGGTGTAAAATCAATTAAGGCAAGTGAGTATCTCTCTCTGTCTCTCTCTATCTGTCGAGGGTGGTGCGTCTGTGCGCCATTTTGTAGACAGCAACCAAAAAAAAAAAAGCGCTGTAATTTATTTGACAGCTCGGCCCAGCTCTCAAAGAGATTTAAATTTTATTTCTGATTTGCACTCACTGAGCCGTGTGCCAGCATTTCTAGCCTGCGTTCCAGACACAGGTGGTTAGGCCCCCGGGGGTCAGTGCCTGGTCATTGGTGCGATTTTTAATTTGATTTCCCCAACGACGAGGTGGGTGCTAAATTGAAATGAGTTTGGATTTGTGCGAAAAATAATGAAGGGGGAAGTTGGAGTCAAAAATGAAAATTTCGGCGCATACTTTTTGGGGAGGTTTAGTTTCGAAAAACACTCGTAGTTTGTACAATTGCCATTTTTAAAATCTTTCTCTCTCTTTTTTCAGAATAAAACAATCGTCGAGGAGCGTGGTTCCATTAATAAACAATCACCAGCCAGAGCGACGACTGAAAAGTGCAAAAGTTGGCGAATGAATGCATGAACTCAATTATATTCGGTAATTATTGTTTCGCTTGCATCCCCAGTTCTGCCACCAAGTACGTTCACCAACACTACACAGGCCCTGCACAAGGAACGTGCTTCTCCCTCGCACTTCCCTCGCCCATTGTCACTTCTTCTTGGCAAAGTGTTGTTGTTACCGCTGTTACCTCTTGGCCAAAAGTTCTTTTCGTTTACAAAAGGCAACTACGAAAAATTAGGTTAACTTTTTCGGGCAACGGCAACGGGAATTGAGTAATTTTCAGCTGTAAAACTTTATTATTTTGGACTCCAGGTCCTAGTCTTTTGTTGTTGCAACAATTGTAGTTCTACATGCAAAGTTGTTGTTATTGTTTAAATGTTTATTTCAGCTGTAGTTGGGTAAAAGTTGAGGGCGAAAAAACATGCAAATTTCATTTGTGGAAGCGCCAAGGACTTGCAATTTTTGCAGACAATGAACTAAAACGGCCTTCTTAATTTTATTAAGCAGCGAAATTGTGGTACCCAACTGGATGTAAAAGTGTTGGCTAAATACTCAAAAAAGCTTTGAAGAGAGTTGATTAACACTACTTTACTTTCAACTACTAATAATAAAATATAGTAGTTTATGTTTAAAACTCAAAGAACACTTAAAACATCTAACAATTTATTGTATCATCAGTTGTAATCAGTTGAAAAATAACTAAATTCTAGTAGGATTTCTGAAAGTGATTTGCTTTCGATTTTGATTTGCCTGGGATTTCGTGCATCAGCTGCTCACGGCACTTCCATAAAAAAGGTGCAGTGTGCCCAGAACAAATAAAGAAAGTAGGGCTATAATAATTGATCTCACGAAATCAACTTCGAGGCTGGTTTCGATTTGATTTCAGTTTGCCGACGCGCAGCGTGGTAGAGTAATTAGATCTTTATTTATTGATTACATTTTAGAATGCATACGAGTCTATAGGTATTATATTGTAGCGAGATTTGGGTCAATCCAGTTGACTTTGAATAGGGTGGGCGAAGGACCTTGATAGTGGGCGAGCCTGTTCACGTGGACGGTTTTGGTCTCCCGAGAGGTCCGAGAGGCGTCTTAGGGGAATACAACCAAACTTCTTGACCTGCCTCTAGCTTGATCGGGTGTGAGCGGAGGTCATATCGCATTTTATTGACTGCTGCAGCAGCCGGATAGCTCTCCGGAGAAGTCGAAGGTCGGCCATACATCAGCTCGGTGGGCAAACGGAGTTCGCGGCCCAACATCAACCGGGCAGGCGAAAATCCAGTAGCTTCATGGGGTGCGGACCGATAGGCCCACAAGGCCAAGGGCAACAATTGGTCCCAGTCACGCTGATCAAGTGCCACGAATTTTGCTAGATAGTCCAGGAGAGTTCGGTTGAATCGTTCTACCATGCCGTCAGACTGTGGATGTAGGGGAGTAGTGCGTGGTTTCTCCATATCGAGTAGACGATGGCAGGAATATTTCTGATTCGAAATTTCGTCCTTGGTCGGAATGAAGGACAAAAGGTGCGCCAAAGCGGCAGAAAACTTCTTGGACAAGTGCGCGGGCTACAGTGTCCGCCGTCTGATTAAGGAGGGCGAGACACTCTGGCCATTTAGTGAAATAGCACATCACCACAGCGATGTACCGGTTCCCACGAGTGGTCGTTGGTAAAGGGCCCAGAATGTCGATAGCTAGCCTTTCAAAAGGTGCTCCAATGGATGTAGGCTGTAGACGACCAACCGTGCGTTTAGAAGGGCCTTTGCGGGAGCAGCATTGGGGACAGCAAGCGCACCTTAAGGTTACATCTGCCTTCTGTCCGATCCAGTAATAACGCCTTTTCGCCTTCGCAAGGGTTTTCTTCACTCCAAAGTGACCTCCTGTAGTTGAATTGTGTACGCCGCGTAGCGTCTCTTCCCTCAAAGTAAGTGGTACCAGTGCTACAAAGTTGCCTTCTTTATCCTTAATGGTCAAAACGCCATCTGATATAGCTAAACAATCAAACACCTGACACCAATGTAGCGAGATTTGGGTCAATCCAGTTGACTTCGCCTTGGTGGGTTAGCCGAGCGGAACTAAGTTGGTTAGGTGATAGGGGGAAAATAATCCCGCAGTGGTCCAGGCAAGCCGAGCAAAATAAAAGAGGAGTAGTCCGCCAATCAGTCAGTAAGAATTTAGAGTTTTTATTTGCACGTGTCCAATTGTCTTGGTGGTAAAAATTAGGGAGACCATTTGCACATGTACAATTAGGTTAGCCAGAAAAAAATCGGAGAGCGCACTTAAGGTAAAAGAAACACGAGATCAGTATCGATATCATTATCGTGACATGACCCTTAGCATTAACTGCGGTCATTAGGACTGGTTCGCTACAATATAAATAGACCACAGGCCTAAAGTTGACGGAGCTCGACTTCTTGGAACTTGTGCTTGATTTAGTCAAAGATGTTTGGTATTCCATATCTACAAAGTTCCCCCACAAGTCACAAATTCTTTCACAATTTTTTGCTGCCTTTTCCTCTTAAGGTTGGTCATACGGTCATATCAAAAACTGGATATCCCCTCCAAGCAGAGATCCCTCAAATTCAGGGCTTCAACAAATATCTGGATATTGTTGAGTTGGGTCTCCCAATGTAGAGGAATGGTTGAAAAATCCATCCAAAACGATAGTGAGAAGAACTGTGCATTTAGTTCAACTCCATTCAGAATTATTGGGCTTCAAGGCCCATCGGCTTGCACAAGCTGTTATGTATCAGTAGAAGGGGTAAAATCCTTCGACTTCATAATACCGAAAACTGATCTGAGAACCAATGTATCCAGACGGCTGGAACCAGGAGTGTGACGCGACTCGTAGCATTATTAGTTACACGGATGGATACAAGATGGATGAGGGCGTAGGAGCTGTAGTTGTACAGACCATGAAACAAGGCTCTCGTTTAAGCTTTTTGATCACTTCAGCTTTAACTTGCAACAAACCCAGAAATAAACAAACTCGAGATATACTACTAAGCACCCCGTAGTTCGGATGGTCGCCGCCAATCTGCAGAGGAACTTTCTGGTAAAGAAGTCATCGGATACCTTATGTTTTTCGCATTAATTTCTGTCAGTTCTCACAAAGGATTCTCCAAGCAATTTCCATTGATTCTAATAAATAAAAATAGCGAAAACCGACAAGTCCAAGCCGAGCTTCTCTCAATCTCTTGGCTTGTGCACTAAAGCTTAACCCCCAATCCGACGAACACAGTTTGATAAGCTATTCAAATTACTAACTTCATGGCTGGTGAAGGTGATCAGTTGATAGCCACGCATTATTCGCAGCAACACAACTGGACTGTAATCGATGTATCGTAAAGATACCTCTAGTTATCAGTAATATATTTTGGTTCCTTTCCCTGAAGTCTCTATTTGATTATTTATTTGATTCAAAAAGGTATGAAGGTCAGTCACAAGACAGGGGAGTGGCGGCTTAATGCACGTCGAGTCGTTGGATATCCAATCGGGCCAGATATCTTATAGATGTCTAGATTAAGTGAACCTATGAGTATTTATCATATTATCAACACCAATACAAACGAAACATATTCTGAAGCAAACACAACCACCACAAGAAATAGGAAGAGAAACCCGGTTATTGCTTGCTTTGTTTTTGCAATTTTAATTCTGGCAACACTGAACTTTGTACAGTAACAACCACCAGCCTTGATATAATTTGAGATCCAAAATTGGTTAAAATAGCAAATAATATAGAAAAACAATTGAAAAATGAGCTGAAATGGCAACTCTGGCTCTCATGGCTATCCGATGCACACGAACTCATTCGTCGCCAGCCACAAAATCTTCGGTGAAGACAAAAAACTTACATACTTACATACATATTTATTATTGCGAAAGGCACAGGAGAGAAGAGGGAAATCCTACAAAGTTGTTGTTGCAATTTTCTAAGACTTGTGCTATGCGTAAGCACCTATACGCATGGCTAAGCTATGCGGAAAACAGCAACGAATGCGTCTTGGGCGCATAGGGTGTGGGCACCCCTGCTAAACATACATATATGTTTGTAACTGGATAGTTTTGGTCCTTCCTGACAAGTTTCCAATCGACTGAGTAAAAAATGCTATGAATATCTAACAAAGTTCTGTATAAGACCCATTGCGGTGTCACCACATAATTGAAGGGCTTGGATGCATATATTGCTTACATTTACCAAAATTGGTATTTAAACAAATGGAAATATAAGCTAAACAAACATTTTTTAGTTGAAACCACGAATAATATTATTTCTAACACAGATTTGTTAACATTTACCAACACTTAAACACACTAGAAATCTTTTTATAAGTTCATTTAGCTGCCGACAAAAAAAAAAAAAAATTCAACCTTCTGATTCACTGACAACAACACCAACAAAATGAACAACAATTCCCCCTCGTATCAAACTTGGCTTAAGAGCCCCAAACCAAACACGTGGGCACAAATTTGGCAGCTCCGGTAGCCTCATAATTCCTGCCCTCCAGAGCAATCTCAGACAGAAAGCAAAGCCGAACAGAACAGACAATTACAGGTGAGCGACACTTAAAAGACGTAAACAAGAGCAAAACATGCCCCCGGGGTTAAAAATCTCCTGAAACAGGCAACAGAACGAACCGTATTAAATATGCACAGATAAAGAGCCAAACAGTGAGAGTGGGGAGGGTGGGGAATACACTAAAATAACAGGCAATCCGAGACAGGCAGCAAGTGAAAATAACAATCATAATATTCAATTATGCACTGCTGGCCGGAGGGGGGAACACCAAGACTGACCTGCCTCCTCGCCTCGTGTCCTGGCCCCTGAATAATTAATAAACATTGTGTGTGCACTTAATGCAAAAAGCTGCAAATAAAATTACCAACAAACAGGCCTGGCTCCAGCTCCTGCTCCTTCGTTGTGTGCAAAAATCATTTCCAGGAATTAAAATTACGTGCTTTGGCTGAGCAATCAAAAAGGGATTAGCGGACCGGCAGTTTGGACCATTTGTCACTAGCCGGTTTCGCTTTGGTAGGGTTTTCACCTTAGGGTGATTTTAATTGAATTTATTGTCATTGAGTCGCAGGCGTTGAATTATAGATTAGACGACCGATGACAAGTTAACGCCGAACCAAAAACCTTTCAACATTTATCTTAAGTTTTTGGGTAAGCTGGAAAAGTGCTTAAAAATTAATGAGCATTTCGTAGGGCGAGGAGAGGAGAGGAGGGGGAGGGGATATATAGGGCAGGTAAAAACTTTGAAAAGCCTTGTTGTTGTGGAGAGTTTGTGCGGTTTTGTTTGCTTTGTTAGTCCAAGCACGCGTTTTACTGGCGTTTTAAGACGCGTAAAGTTTTAATATTTTCAGCGTATTACATTAAGGCCTTAAAAGTTGAACAATTGTGGATTATTTTTGAAGACTAGTAAATGTTACAGTTGAAATTCAATACAGGTAAACAGGAACAAAAGCTATGCGCCTTGATGTTGCAGCTTTTTCTATTTTCATCAGTGTCTGTCGCACTCTGCTCTTCGCCTTTGTCGGACTTTTGCAACGATTCGTCAATTTAGAAAAAACTTTAATACAACAGAGACTAAGAACGAGTTAAGCCAGCGGGATTTTTCCTGAAGAAGCTTGACCTTAGAAGGAATAATCTGGCATAATCCATAAAGAAGTCCTTTGCACTCTAAAATCCAATTGCAGATAAGGACCTGGTTCTTCTGTTCTTGATCAATTGGTGTCCCGTTGCATTCAGAGAACGCCGACCAATGTTACCATGACCTCTTCTCGGAATGGTAACAAATATCAAACTGTAAATGATCAGCACTTTGTAAAAATCGCACATTAAAATTTAACTAATCAATAACTTTCCATTGAAATAGCCAGAAGAAAAGGTGGTTTAAAATGTTGAAAACAACTGGAAAAACAACACAAATCAGAGAGAACATATGCTAGACTCTCAAATGGTATGATCGCCTACTGCGCCACATGGTGAACTGTAATTGAATTGAATTGAAAAACGAAATGTGCGCCTACAGCGCAACCTGTTGAGAATTTCCCCATCTTCTCTGTTTTCTTAAACCTTTGCGAAGCAATTACGGCCAAACTCGCAGAAGAAAGTGGCAAATACTGGTTTGAGCTAATGCAAAAGTGCGTTAATTATTATGGAGAATATATTGAAATCAATAAAGCCAATAGAATTGGCTCGCTAACTCCAGAAAGAACATGTTCTAGCTATAACCGTATTAAAACTATTCAATCATGCTCTCATTTTCACTTTCGTAAAAAGTTTAGCAATTTGGCAGCAAACCTGGTCCAAAACTGGTTTCAAATCGCCAAATGTTATAAGCGTTGCATACTTTCCTGCGTCGCATGCGCTGTTTTCTAACATAATATTGAAGTGTTCACATTAATGTTAATCCACTGTAAATTAACATTACGGAAGGCTATTAAACACTAAGTCCCCAGTGTGGGTAGATCAGTGGTGCCCAAACTCACACTATCAAGCTTTATGCTTGTGTGCGTAGCAGAGAAACACGAAGTAAGTGTCACAACCATGGTGGAAATAACAAGGTGAAGCCGTCAGCATATGCTGAGGGCCATTAGATGAATGCCCGTATTATAGAAAGAGATGGCAGACCATTTTTATGCCTTTGCTTGAGTGTAGCGTATCGCTTCACGCATTCACAAAACACTGGCCCTGGCCCTACAAACAGAGAGAGCGCAGTCTCGCTCGGCTTCACCTTGTTCATTCCACAAGCAACAAGCAAACGAACAAATGCCTCGTGAGAGAACCAAAAGCCGAAAGCACGCTTTGTGAGAGACCAAGCCGCTGAAAGGGCCATTTATAGAACACACGTATTCTCTCTCTCTATGCATGTGTCTGCTGCGACGCTGGCAGAATTATGAATGGGATAGGCTTTTGGCATTTTGGGCTCCTCTGATGACGATGCATAGAATTCAACTACTAAGTTCCATTGGCATTTTATTGCGAGCGAGAACCTAACTTAATCGGGGGTGTCCCAGAAATCTCTAGAGATTTTCGTATAAACGGATTCATTTCGTACCACAACTGCTTGCCTTTACATGTGAATTGTCTTCAAAATGGAAGGCTACTAGATTAGATGATAAAAGTTAAGAAATTTAGAACCGACTGCTCAGCGCCAAGTAGATTTAAAGTGTACGGGTTTCCTTTCCTATAATCTAGTAGGCGACATTTTTCTTGACACTTTACAAGTAAACTTCTAGTTCAGATCAAAATGCAATCGCTTATATTTCTGGCTCACCCCCAATTAGTTAACAGATCACTAACCCACTTTGTGTTTTCTGTTCCATATTGATTGAAAATCACTTCAAAACTGATCCACCCACCCCCCCCCAAACAATAATCTCTTTATAACTGGCGCCAAGCGCCTCGCAAATGCAGTCAGTGGCGCCTCATAAAATTGGTGTCCCATTGCGAAAGGTCTGCGCACGTTGTGGTTGTGCGGGTCGGAGTGTATGTGAGGCCAATGCTTTATGGGCTGACATTTGACATTTTTATTAGCTTTGTGGCGGCGGCGTTTAATTACTTTACGCGCTGCAAACAACGTTTGTGCCTTTTTTTGCATGCATTATCTGCATATCCTGGGCCAGGCCCATGTCCAGGACATCGACTCCAACTGCAAACTGCAGTGAAATGCAATTAAAATATGCATTTGAATTTTATTGCATAGCCTTGGGGCATGCCGAAAAATTACACATTTTATGCGTGAACAGCTCATTAAATGAGCATTTTCGCAGTAAGTGAAGCGGGAAGGGATGGGGACAAAGGATGGCGCTGCGCTGGTTGACGGTTGCTAAATGGGAAAAAGCTGTTTGCACACAATATGGCAACTGCAGTATTTAATTTTTTTTTTTTTTGAAATAGTTGAGATGCAACTTTAATCATTCCACGATAGTGGGTAATGGCAAAAAACTAGATGATTCGAAAAACATTTCCGAATTCGATAAATCGATTTTGGTAGAATGTCTGATTTTCCAGAATCGATTGGAGCATCAGCAAAATGAAGATAAACTAAAACTGGAAGTTAAAGTCCAAATAACACAGACAGTTTTCGGAACGGCCACATGTAACAATTCAGATTCCGCCTGATTTGATCAAAATCGAAAACGGAAATATACCGAATACAGTAATTATACTAGAGCTGCACCCGTGACGTGAATTTGACCCTGTCAAGAATATAAAAGTTACAAATTGGGGAAGCCACAACACAAAAGGGGCGAATTGTGGGAAAAATACTTAGCTCTGACAATTGATGACAAGTCCCAAATCGTGAATAGTGAGCGACGCAAAACTTTTGAAAAATTACATGCGTGAATCGTGAGTAAGGAGCTTTTATATTCGGGCGCCCCCTTACGAGAAGTGTGTTGTTGTTCTACGCGGAATAGCTGGTCTACGCGCGCTAGCCGCAAACAAAAGTTGTGTCGCGCTGCGTATGTGTCTTTCCTTCGGTCGCACTCGAACAGCGAGTTGTTCCGGCCCCAAAACGTTTTTATTTGTGTTTGCGAAATTGGTGTATGTTGGTTAGCGGCGTCTGTTTTATATTCTGATTCGTTCGTCACGTGGCAGAAAATTCGGTCACGCTCCCATCACTAATTTTTGCATTAAAAATGGAAGGAAGCTAACTTCGGCTCGGCCGAAATTTGTATACCCTTGAAGCTGATACAAATTTTCAAGACGCCTACTAAGACAGATTTTCAAAACTAACTTTTCTATGGCAGCAGTACTACACAGTCTTCTGGTATCGACCAAACTTAGTGAAACCGTAAAAAAGCATAGAAAACGTATTAATACGAAGTCTGATGCCGATTGTTTGTAAGTGGGCTTTAGCCTCTAAATCGACTTGACCAATTTGGCCAAGATACAGCTGGTCAACAAATGGTCATGTACCACTCAAAATTGACCGTTCTACGTTGCTCAAGAGCAATAGTGGTCACACGGCCTAAGAAACAGGCGACAGTTTACTTCGCAGTGCTTCGTGCAAGTACAACTTTTTTGGGTTTTGGCTCATCTTGGAACACCCACACGGTCGATTGCTGTTTTGTTTCATCTCATACGCATATATCCATGCTTCGTCACCTGTGACGATCTCCTAAAACGTCTTTTGCAGCCACACAAGCTATTCTTCCGAAATTCGTCGCTAAGAGAACTACGACCACGACTGAGTTAACTATACCTGCGTTAAACAGTGGTTTTGTATGGCATACAAAGAACTGAGTTAATTGAGATATTCTTGTTAAGATAAGTCGTGAAAAATAATCCAACAAAAACCTTGTCCTGAATCTTCCATTTTAAAGCCGCTCTTTAAAGTGATTACGTTCTTTAAAGTGATTGTTTCAACTCACTGTAAACAACACAAATAAAGCTAGTATATCAAAACGCTAAGCGACTGTTTATGCTAAAAAATGTCAAACTTTATTTTGGTCTTACCAAATTTTAACTATTGACATTAGTCAGAGTGTTTGTTTAGCCATCTCAAAGAAATGGTAAAGATCGGTTGAACGATAGTTATAAGAAAAACAAACAATTATACTAGGCATTACAGCCGCAACGGCGATGGGCAGCACTTCACACACCTTAACACAAACTTTTAAGCTCTTATAGTTTTATTTATCATAGCAAGTCATTTCTAAACATTGTAAACTAACAATTTTTATACCCTTGCAGAGGGTATTATAAAATTGTCCGGATGTTTGTAACGCATTGAAGGAAGCATCTCCGACCACATAAAGTATATATATTCTTGATCCGTCTGTCCGTCTGTCTGTTTCAATGCTATCTCCTCCGTCAGTTTTAAAGCTATCCTCACCAAACTTTGCACGAAGCCTTTTGAAATAAATACGCTGCACATTTGTCGGAACCGGCCGGATCGGATGACTATAGCATAGAGCTGCCATAGGAACGATCGGTCAAAAACTAGTTTTAGTGAGGAAAACTTTTTTGTTTTTAATGAAAACGTCCTTTATAGGCATACACTTATTTTATTACTTTACACAATTCTACAAGTTTTATCAAAATCGGATGACTCTAGCATAAGCTGCAAAAAAAGTTAGTGCGAAACTTTTTTTAAAATGTCTTTTTTTGATATAAGTTTTTTACCTTGGATTGCGTGTTGTTGCTGCCATAGGAACGATCGGTTGAAAAACTAGTCTTAAAGAGAAAAACTTTTTTGTTTTTAATGGAAACGCCTCCAAAGTACGTATTTCTTAGTTTACTATCCCTTCCCATGATTTCACTAAGCTTGGTCGAAATCGGATGACTATAGCATATAGCTGCCATAGGAATGATCGGTCGAAAAACTAGTTCTCCTTATCCTTATTATTTTGGCCACCTAAATCTGTCGATTACCCCACTGTGCGCCGCGTCGATATCCACTAGGCATAGGCAAACTCTCACAAGCAGTGCAGTGGACTCACACACAGTATAAGCTTTCCTGCTCTAAAGTATGCTTCTGTGCTTTCCACTTCTATTTTTGCATGATTTCTCTGTCTGTCAACAGATCCAGCCATTTTTTGAAGCTTCGTAGCTTTTCGTTTTCTTCATTTTCCCGAATTTCCAATAGATTTTTGTGCAAGTCTATGACAAGATCTATGGCTTAAAGTAAATACAAAGTAACTTAGGAGATACACATGTTATTGTTTGTGGCAAGTAATTCCTGAAAATCTTCTACTGCTTTATATTTTAAAACCTATCATGTATAATAGTTTTTGTTCTTGGGGTTTCATTGCGTTTCGATGGAACTTTCCAAAATTGACATTCTTGTAAGGTGTGTGTAAAACTTATGGTTTCTATAGTCTTATAGTTTCTCTGATAGCTCGTACGTAGTTGGTGAAAGATATAGCAAGATTCAGAGAATGCAGAGTGGATGCATAAAGCATGCTGGGCTATCTTCTATCTTATCAAAAAATGATCACGGTCAGCTTTTGGATTTATGGAATTAAATAATTTCGGATGCTTTTAAAAAATCTAAAATCACTATCAGCATTGTTCTCAATGGCATATGATAGCACAACATTTTTAAAAAGGTAATGGATCAATGATTTTCAAGCGTTACGTTCTTTAAAGTGTGGCTAGAAGGGCATTCTGTGTTTCTCTGGAACCTTGTATACCAAATTACTCAATTTCGCTTTCTTTCGGTCTACAAAATATTGAGCCACTTTGTTACAGAGCATTTCAGATGCGCTTTTGCAAGCTCCTTATTATAGGTTATTATAGGTCGAAGTTTAGAGTGATACTTCTCTTAGACTTCGTGCACAGATAGTAGTTTTTCTTCTAAAAGTACTCGTCGAATGGTTACATCGCAGCTAACTGACAGGATCATGCTTAAGTTTGGTAATACGGAGTTAGATATTTCGCAGGGTTAGAATTTGTTCTGATCCAGATAAAATTGGTAAGAAACATATACCAAGCTTTAACCTAAAAGTTTGTGTGTAATTTTTTTTTGAAGTTTTTTAAGGCTATAACTTTTTAAGTTTTAGCTCATCAAAAACCCTCCACTTAAAGTAGTCTTTAATTTATAGCATTTCCCCTTTATTAGTCTTGTTTTAAGCTCAAATATCCATATTTTTATTTACTCCTAATTTGGCCATGTGCCCATCCACATCACTTAAAACTTTGCCAAACATCTCTCACTTTCATCACATACACAACCAGAAAAAGAAAACCACGCTAAAAATTTGATTAAATTTACAAGTGGAAACCAGGTAAAAACTATACTAAACTTACAACTTGGGTAAACTACACGAGAGGACCTAGCCCAAAGCCAAAAACTTTAAGTGGCACATGTGAAGCGATTTTTGGCAACTTGTGCAATTTGCAAGGGTTGGCGGCTGCCGAAAATTGGGTTGCCTCTCAACCACCCCCTCCCGCTGACGGAACCATAGAACGAGTTGCAATCTTGGCAACAGCAAAAGTTGCCCAGCCACTCATTTGATATTGAAAGTGAAAGAGCATATTTAAATACGCAAACTATGACAGAGGGCAGAGGGCAAAGGGAAACATGGCATTCAGTTTTACATGTTTGGCTTAATTTGTGTTGACAGTGAAAGAAATATAGAGAGAGGGAGTCTGAGAGAGATGGCAGCTGGTCTATAGAAACGCTCTTTGTACATTTCCAAGATTTAGGTTAGAGATATTTACACACACACTTCAGTTGGAAGGCAATTTTATTACTTTTTACGCTATGGAACTGCACTTTACCTTAGTTATCTCTGCATTTGTGTGTCTCGCTTTAAGGTCACCATAAAATAATAACCAAGGGATTTCCAAATAGGAGTGAAAAGCTAATGCCTTTAAGCAATTTCTTGCAAAATTGTTATATTTACCAAGCGAATTGCTTATACAGAAACAGTTTCTAGCCTCAGGACGGAATTTACAGCTTTGCATTTAAGTTGGAAATACACACATTTAGTGGCTAGTTTTGGAAGCACTCGGAGCTTAAAGCTGTTTTCAAAAATTTTGCAAATAGCAAATTATAAGAAAATGCAATCCACAAATTCTTCTTTAGAGAAGAAGTATAGCTCTTTAAAAAGTCGATGTACAAAAAAAACTTTGTTTCTAAAGGTAGCATAGCCTTACACTTTCCATTGGAGAAACCTTCGGTTCTAAATCAAAATTTTATTTGCCCTATAAAATTACAAACTGAATGTCCTATGATTTCCTTAATCCAGAGAAAGCGTACTGAAAGCTAGAAACTTCCATCAGTGAAAAGGAGCTTTCCATGTACTTTGTCGATTCTTCACTGGCGGTTTGGAGTCGAAAGACACACATGATTGGGAAACTTCTTCTTCTTTATTTCCAACAACAGTACCTGGGTCTGCTTCAGGGGTGCCCACACTCTATACGCTTCAGCCGCATTTGTTGTTGTTTCGCGCAAAGCCATTGCCGCGAGTATGGGATTCACGCATAACGAAATTGCAACAACAACTTCGTATGTGTCTCTAATCTGTTTCTCTCCTATGCTTCTTGCGAAATTGAAAGAAACCACCATAAACAGAAAAAAAAACACAAAATAAATTTAATCTTTCTTGCCTTTTTCTTGAAGTAATCCCGACAGATGCTTAAAAATTCAATCTCGATTTATAAGATATTCTACTCGATTCAATCCCTTTCAAGATTCAATGTTCATAATTTAGGAACGCGAGCGGAAAAGTATAAATAGCATTTTAGACATGGGGCAACAATCATGTGCTATGGTGCTGTGCGGCGAGATGCCATTACATTCATGTTCTAGGAAAGGCTGCACAGTTGTGAGTTCGAGTCACACACAAGTCTACAAAAGTTTGTATATTTCTTTGTTTTCAGAAGTTTTAAATAAATTAAAATTACTAGTGAAGGTCTGTTGAAATTGTGTAAGGATGTCCTATGGATTATGGAGGAAGAACAGGAAAGGAAAGAATCTTTCTGAAAGCGTAAATAAATATGTAACACATACATGCATACTCGATTTTTGATTAATTTGATCTTTTTAGAATTGAAAACAGTGGGATCGAATCAATCTTTTTCGGCTCGGTTAATGAATACACGGGATTTTTTTTTTTTTTTTGAGTGTACGTATGAGCTGTTTGCAGCGTTGATTTTGTTTTTGATATGTGCATCAGAAAGCCATAAGCACACACTACAGCATTGGGCAATAACCGGTTTTCTTTTTCGGTTTCTTGTGGTTTTTGTGGCTTCAAAATATTGTTTTTTATTTGTGTTACCTATAGTTTAACGCCGAATCCGAACGGAACGGTTAGTTTCGAGTTGTTGCGTTTTGCATGGCTAATTACTACAAAGCTGGCGCCAACAGCAGGAGAAGAGTGATGACCGGGTGTAATTTAATGAATTTAAAATTAAAAAATCAAAGAAAAGTCAACATTTTCGATTAATGTTCCGAAAAAGGGATCGAACCCACGACCTCTTGCACAGCAGTCGCGCACACTAGCCGCTGAGCCACCCGTCCACTCCCGATACCGTTGAGCATCAAGTATGTAAGACACTAATGTAATCAAATTTTCCCCGTTAAGAATACTGACAGATCTTTCTCTGAGATTGATAACTATATGGTGGAAGTGCAGGAATCGTATCTCCTTTAAAATAAGGCAACTTCCTTGTAAGTGCCTTATGTCTTCTTTTTCGCGCATGTTATATAGGCGGCATATTTCTCCGAGTCCAGTTCTGTAGGGTTTCTAATACATGTTTAGTGTTTCCGTCCTGGCCTCAAATATGTTTCCTATGTTGGCCTGCGCCAGGTTATGGGACCAGCTCTTGTATGTTAGCCTTCCTGCAGATTCTGTACTGTTCAAACTGTTCCCGTTTAGTTTCCCAATTTATACTTAGTGTTTGATCAATAGACTCACACCATGAAGCACTGTTTTCTTAATCTAGTGCTACGCCACATGCATTTGAGGTAGAGATCCAATTCAGAAAAAACTGAGACCTCTTATTTAGGAGGTGTTTGGCAATTCTTTTGGAGAGTCTAAAACCCCGCATTTACATAATTTTTAAGATATATGTGTAGTGACGCCTCAGAGTGTAAGTGAATAGCGTTGGAAGTCCAGTTTCTTTGTATATGCCATAGTTGGGTTGGTATTTTGATATCGCACAATACTAAATAGTTTGTTAACATAGAATGTTAACAGGCGTTGTCTAAACAGTTTGTTAACATTGTTCATATCCCCATATTTCCGCCGCATAGCACATGATTGCTGATACTGTTGGTTGAAAAACTTTGTATTTGCAGCTGGGTTTTACATCAGTCTTGCTTAGCAAGCTTTTCTTGGTCGAGTTTATCGCCATTTTAGCATCCTTTAATTTACCATTTACATGTGTGGTAAACCTCATGTTCTGGGTTAACGTGACGCCCTCGCTTTATAAATAAGCCGTTGTTACTGTAACTCTCACCTAATCTTTTTCTATCGCTATTCCTTTATCGCCTGCATTTGGGCAGCGGCAACAACTTCGACGTCTGCCTTGGCTTGGCTGCCCATACGCATTAATCAGTTATTAATTAGAGCTCGACGCGCACGCATTGAGTCAGTTGCTAATCCCATCTAACAAGCATAGTAGTCTCTAATTTGATCTTGAAGAGATAAGTCGCTAATTCGTTCTCAAACCGGACACGGTACTAACTCACACGCATTGTTTAGTTGCACAATTGTTGCCAATTCCAACTCGAAGCAATTGCTAATTGGAAGTTGCTGAATACACTCGGTAGTTCAGTAAACTAGCAGACAGTTGGTATCGACTCCAAACGCAATCAACGTTTTTCGTTGTCTCGGTCTCGCAGTAGACGCTAATACTCGCATTAAATAAAACCATTAAAATTGATTGAAAGCTTGTCCTTTTGATTGCACTATTCTGTGCTGAAAAAAACTAACTAAAAACTTGTTAGTCGAACATCAAAACACATGTACATGCATCGGAACACATTAAACATATCCCCAAATTCGGTGACCTCTTTATTAGAAAATAAAGTGAAATAATTTCATAAAATAAAGTTAGTAAAAAACTTACTAGTTCAACAGAAGTTTTGCGTAAAACCTTACCGACTTCTTTTCATATCTAATCTTAAAGGCTTCTTATCGATTCGGAATCAAATCTTTTTTGTGTTGGTCATCGATCTCCGGATCGGAAAAATATTTACAGAAATTAAAGCGGAGCACCTAAAAACCTTTGAGAGTATACCCCATTTGATTTCTTTTTTTTTTTGGATTTTACCCCTTTTTACCCTCCACAAGTCATGCCGATTAGTTTTCTATTCTGTCCCTGTGTGCAGTGTCTGGATTGAGGAAAATACCGATACTTTACGACTCGTAATAGCTGGAGCCTTTGTTACGAATCTTCTGAAGTACTTTGAAGTTTAGTAGCTTTTCCATATTATTTCTTTCTATTTCTTTACTAAAACTTCTCTTTCAGCGGAGTTTTAACAAAGATCTAAGCAATTTCAATGAACATATTCAAGTACTTCCATTGTGCCAGAGTCTTGAAAGTTAGCTCAGACATTTTGCACAAATTTCTTTAAAAATTGCATTTAGAATAATTTCATTTCATTTGAAGAGCCAAAGGAAAACATTTGGCCAAAACTTTCGCTCATTCATTTCTCTCTTCTGCCGGGTTGTCAACGGTTTTTACCCGTTCTATGGCTTCCGCTGCTGCTTCTTTTCTGTATTTTTTCTCTATGTGTGTGTGTGTGTGTTGTCTTTTGCACAGAATGCACTCAAGCATTAATTTTTACGCTTCAATTTTCAACACACACACACACACACACCCCAAATACGAGAAGGCGAAATTATAATTTTCCATATGTATGTCCATCTCGCTCGCACTATGTCTACAGTCGTTAGTTAAAATATGAACTTGTCATCAAAAACAGCAAAAAAAACACCCCATGAAGCTAAAAAATGGCTGCCAAGGCAGCAGGCGGCAGTCAGCATCATGTAAAAACTTTTCAGACAGTTGCAGAAAATCATTTTTGGCCAGAAGAAGAAAGGGTTAGAAAGAGACAGGGGGTGTCTACAACTGCAGCGGAAATGAGTTGAAAAAGTTGTGCAAATAGACGGCAACAGTGGTCAACCCTTCGGCCAAGGCCCCCGCAGCACCCACTCTAGCATCGAGTGTCTGGCCAGGCCGGATATAAGCAGTAAAACAAGCTGACAGTTCGACCTTTGACCAAATCAAAACTAATTTGCAGGCGAAGAAGAATACTTGAAAATCCCAAATATTGAGCATGCAAATTTTACACCCCACGACGAGTCGAGGCCACCAATTGTGCCCAGCGGCAGCCACATTTGCTGGTTGCACCAACTAATAAGTTGGCAGGCAGCGACTGAGTTGCTCTATAATGATGACAACCCCAGGAGGGTAGGGCGACCTCCTGCCAGTTGCCTCAAGTGGATAATGTGAAATTGCCAAAGCTTGTGTTTTTTCCTGTTTTTTTTTTTTTGGAGACTGAGAGCTTGGCGGGGGGTGACGCTGAGGATTGCACATTGATAATGCAATTTGTCGCCTGAATACATTGTAAAGGTGAGTTGAAGGGGGGGAACTCCTTAGCATCAGCTAAGCGAAGTAGGGTAAGTCCTTAAGCTCGATTGCTTAAACATTTAAAGCACTGCGCTCTCCAGCTCAGCAGTTTTGAGTGCACGTAGAACTGAAATTCAAGTTACTCTTAGTCGGGATTTACACGATGAAGCAAACTTAATGAAGAATCAGGTGAGATTCTATACCTTTCGTTTATAAGATCCATTCCATTCGCCTACTAAGAAAACTTTATGAAGTTTTCTTCATCGTGTAAGTCCCGACTAGCACAATTTTGAATTGAAAGCCTGAAAGTTGTCATATCTTTTCATTAAGTACAAAACTTAACCAACCAAAACCAACAAATAAAATTTCAAATTATATTCTCCAACAACACTTCAAAGTATTTCCCAGTTAAACTTAGAAATTACCAAAATGAATTGAGAATTCCCCAGAGTGAGTTTTCGTTATTCAAAATCCAAGACTTTGATGTTGCATCTGTCTGGCAGTTTAATTTTCATTTCAACCCTTGGCAAATACATTTAGAAAATCGTTTATCTAATGCTCAAGATCAAGCGAGAAGGGGCCAAGCGAAGCAGGGGGCGGGGCACTGTAAACATTTAACATGCAATTTGGCGCAGCTGCTGCGAAAAAAAATAAAAAATTTGTGTCTCGGGCACAATAAATTGCCATTTAAATGAGGCACAAATGAAACTCGCATATTTTATGCCTTGGAACCCTGGCAGCCACCTAATGAGTAGAAACAAAGCAATCTTTGCCAGCAAACGCGCCAAATTCCAAAAGCAAATTTGCCAAAAAAGAAAAATTACGCAGCGAAAATATTTCCGGTCGAGGGAAGGAAAATGCCTCATATGTTGATCAAAAAGAAGGAAAATGCGAAGGGAGCTGCTACATGCATATAACAAATTAGCATGCATAAAGCAAAAGCATCAAGAGGGGTGGGCAGGGGTATGCGAGAGCATAAAGCAATATTTATGCCGAAGAAGGACTTTCGTTTCTTTCTTCCTTTCCAAATTAAGCATGGAATATGCGAAGAGCTTTTATTAGAAATCATTTGGCAGCACGGAAAGGGGGAATGGGAATGATGAGTGGGCATGAACAGCAGGCAGTCCTCGAGTTGGCTTTTTGTAATCAAAATTCCACAAAATCAAAATAAGCAAGGAGTAGGCCAGCAATTGGGTAAACTTAAATTAAAGACCTAACAAGATCCGGGCATTTCATTAAATGGATCTACATATGTATATATTTTCACCATACTTTTATTATTATTTGTTATGCGTTCTAAAATGAGAAAAAGATTGCAATCTGTATAATTCTAGTCTAAATTATTGATTACAAATCTCAAAAATAAGATTTCTTTCTATCAACTAGGACAATAACCGGAATTGTATACCGAAACAAATCGATTAAAGCTTAGTACCGGAACTGAAATTTTAAGTTTTTTTGGATATCAGCATTCGAGCACCGATATTTCTGGAACCATAAAGATCGAAAAGAGCCTAAACATTGTACCTGTACAGTTTCAGTTCTGCAAAGCGAACACAAAATCCAAAAAAATTCAAGTGTGGTATCGTTTTATAGGTTTTTGCGTGCTCCAATTTCATTCCTGACAATATTTTTTCGATCAAGAGATTGATGAGCAACCAAAGAAAGAGAAGAGCAGGGCTTTCGTACAATTTCCCACAAAAAATTCTACATGGGCAACTCCAATAGGTAGTCCGACTTAGACAATTTTTGGTACATGCTAGTCTTATGTGAAGCCTAACATTTTGGCCGAGTTTCATTAAGATCGGTCAATTTTTAGAAATAGCTCCCATACAAAGTAAATGAGCAAAGATATACACGAAGTCCAGAAACTTTTCGACAGAATTGGTAACGAGTTACCTAGCTCGAGGTCAAGAAGTTGCGTTTGTTCACAACTATAAAACAACTTATGCATTGACAAACCAAAAAGAGCGTGGACAAACCTTTACAGCTGTTTCATGGATATCCAATCCAAGGTTGGCTTTCTGCATGTGAGTCCAATTTTGCTTTCATTGCGCTTTGCAGTTCCCAACTGTTTAAAGTTCTGGTTACATGGAATTGGTTCAACAATCAGGAGTCATTTAGCGAGACGCCTTCTGATGATTGGAATGGATATTCATGAAACGTTCTTGTGACAGCTATATCCTATAGTCATACGACTTTGACAATACTTTGTAGAATTATATGAAAGCATACCAAATAAATAAATGCCAATTTTAAGAACATTTCCATTGAAAACCTAAAAGTTTTTCTAACTTAGACTAATTTTAAGACTCTTCTTTTCTATGACTGCTATACAATATAGATGTCCGATTTTCACCAGACTTAGTGGAATCATGGGAAAGCATAGCAAACTAAGAAGTACGAAGTTTGAAAGCGTTTCCATTGAAAACAAACATGTTTTTCTCACTAAAACTAGTTTTTCGACCGATCGTTCCTATGACAGCTATATGCTATAGTCATTCGATCCGGCCGTTTCCGACAAATGTGCAGAGTATTTGTACCAAAAGACTTCGTGCAAAGTTTGGTGAGGATAGCTTTCAAACTGACGGAGGAGGATAGCATAGAAACAGACAGACGGACGGACAGACGAACAGGCTACATCAACGCAGCTCGTACTGCTGATCCGGACAATCCGGATGTTTTTACATCCTCTGCAAGGGTATAAAAAGAAAAACAAAGACAATTCTTTGCTTGGGAGCGGACTTGAATCCACGACCTTGCCGTTCTAAGGCAACGAAATTTCCGTCTGCACTACCGGGCTTTTTACTCATGAGAGCTTAACATTCATATTTTCTTTACTGCGATTTGAAGAACTGTCACGCGTGTGGTCGAGGGTCCCGCGAAGGTAGGGTCCTTTCCGAGGAGCTGTTTGAGTTCCAGACAAGGATATCTTAAGGCCGGTTTCTATTTTTTATTTCTTTGACATATCAAAAAAGAAGAAAAAAGTTTAAGCCATTTTATTCATGATTATTGAATTTAAATTTAAGGACTTTCGCATCTCTGTTGACTTTTGACAACACTTCGTCTCGGTTTCGAGACTATGGGCCCATGTTCCGAGTTTCGAGTCGATTTTCGTGTATTTTTTCGTGTAAGTTTATAAGTGACAACCGTAGATCTGTGTTTACTAGATCCCGTCATCCTTTTCTATTGAATTCAGTTCAAATTCAGCTGCTCAATTGCGAGTTTTCTTATAGTATAGTATATGAAGTATAGTAGAGAGTTTTCTAGATGGTAACCGTAGGTATATTTATTACTTTCTAAACACAGCAACTACCAGTACATTGCATAAGTACTTGATATTTTTGCACCCGAGTGTCGAAAACACTCCAACAAAATTTCGCAGTCTTTTACATCAGGGACAGGAACATTCCTATCTCGTGTGCATACGAAAAATCTCAAAGCAGCGCTGCTCCGACTCACATACTTGCTTTTCTACGCCGCGACGCAGTCGTTGCTACTAAAATTGAGGGCAACTTATGTGCTGCTCTCACACACACCAATGCAAAAATGAAAATGTATTTTTACCTGCCTCTGTTTTACATACTCATTTCATATTTGTGCTTTGCATATGCAGTAGCAAAAACACCTGCTCCGCTTGCCACTTATATTTGCGAAAGCTCAGACGGAAAATATCTGATTGTTGATTGGGTGTCTCGATCTCTCTCTCCTGTCGCTCTCTATCTGAACGCTCTCTTGTGGCTCTCTCTTGACAAGAATCAGAACAACTTAACTGTGATTACAGTAACTTTTACAAAAACAATGAGAGCGAGAGCAAAACAAATGTTATGTACTTAAGTATTAGCAGTGTGTGTGCTGTGAGAGTGCGTTTTCCGCTCGACAAAAAATCAACCTCCGAAAGCGCAGTCATGACACATACCACAAATCTGACTCCAGCTCGCGCAGACACCCAGTCATAGAAATACTAGTACGAGATAAGTGATTATATGAGCTGACTCGATATGCTGAGTGTCAAATCATACCCAAGGAGCTTTTACAACGAGTATACTCGAGTTGGTGAAGCCGTGCGAGACAGCGCTCTCTGTGTTTCTAGGGCCAGAGGGCCAGTGCGTTGTGAATGCTAGAAGCGATACACAATACTTAAGCAGACAATGTTCTGCTGTCTCCTTATAATACACCAGCATATTGATAGACTAGACCTC
Organism: Lordiphosa collinella; assembly: GCA_018904265.1. Lineage (NCBI taxonomy): Eukaryota > Metazoa > Arthropoda > Insecta > Diptera > Drosophilidae > Lordiphosa > Lordiphosa collinella. The sequence continues at coordinate 64,106 of JAEIFV010000707.1, read as the reverse complement.
AGCATATGCTGACGACTTCACCTTGTTAATTCCAGCATGCTCTTGAAGATCTCTGGAAGAATCGATTTCAAAATACTAACATTTACACGAAATTCGACTCGAAATTCGGAACACGGCCTTATAATCTTTGCTTTGTAAATGTTAAACGGCTTGACGCAGCCCCAAAGGGCCAAAGCCGAGCTCCTCTCAATCTCTTGGCTTGTGTGCTTCTAATTTTTCGCGCAAGAGAAAGGGACCTACAGTTTAACGCCGAATCCGAACGCCAGTTTCAGAAACTTTTGCATGGCTAATTACTACAAAGCTGGCGCCAACAGCAGAGAGGGGTGACCGGGTGTAAAGTTTATTCAAAGAAAGAATAGATTGATTTTTTTTCAGTGTATGAAGTTGATACTATGAACATTAGTACTAGAATTCAAAGTGTTTTTCGGCACTGAAAACCACAATGCCGCATCGCAAGATTATTCAAAAAACTCCTACACAATTCAGTAAATTTTTTCCACTATTTATCTGTCATTTTCTACACGAAAAAATCTTCATTAAACTGCACTTTGTAGCTTATGAAAAATTCTATGGAAAATGCTGCTCATTTTGTTCTCCCTTTTATTTTGGGGGGGTGGGGAGGAAATTACAATAAAATAAAAAACAACTAGCCGAGCCACTTTTAACAGTTAACATATGCAGAGCTGGGCCACGCCCACTTCCACACACTGTCAACAAGAAAACGCCCAACCAAAGTTAACGGCAGCGGAAAAAGTCCAAAAAAAAAAAAGGAAACCAAAGCAAAGCAGAGCCAAAGCCAAAGCGAAATTGTGAGAGAAAATTGTTATTTAATTTGTGTGAGTGCTGAACATTTTTGCAGCTGCTTCGGCTCCAGCTTCAGCTTCAGCTGCTGCTGCTGCTGCTGTTGCTCAAGTTTTTCCAAGGCAAAAGTTTTTGCGCCCAGCACACGCACTAAACTTTAACACAAGCATAAATTTTGGCTCACACACACATGCGGGTTCTTAAGTAAGTGCACTTTCCTTCCACTACTTTTTTTCTGCTTTCTTCAAAATTCATATGCACATTTATTTTATTCTTAGTTGCATATGCAAGTAGGTGCCAGCTCTTCTCGCTGGGTTCAGCTTCTTGGCATAATTTCAGGCGCCCGACTTAAACGAAGCGTAAAGGCAACGAGTTCATTACGAGGCAAGGCAAGAGGGGCTCAAACAACAAACATATGCATAATGAAGCTTTCTTTTTGTAGATTTTTCGTTTCCTCCCCGGCAACTAATCAAAAATGTCAGGCCAAGCAAATGATTGAGGTCATAATTAATATTCTCTTTGTGTTTTTTGATTTCGGCATTTGACTTGGTAATTAAAAGCCCAGGTAATCAGGCTGCAGCCTCCCTCTTCCGGCTTCAGTGCACTCCATTTTAAACCGACTTCGTATATTTAACATTTTAACAACTTAAAAAAGAAACGGAAACTTTGTAGACGGCAAGCAGAAAGTTTTGCAGGAAATTCTTTTCTTTGTATTTTGTTTAATTTTACAAGCAAACACAAATAGTGCAAGTCCTGCCCAAAGGAATACACGTCTCCTTCGCCGAGTCGTAAATTTAATCTATTGTGTGTGCTTTATCAAACTCTACCTGTCTCTGATATCCTGGGGAATCCTTTGCTTGATAAATATGACTATCTCCCCGCACCCTCCCGCCCCTTCTCGGTTGTTTATTTGTGTTAAGCGTTAGCGGCGACGCCTTGCTCTCTCTCCTTTGCGTATTTTGTTTACCCAGCACTCAATTTCGCAGTTTTAATGACAAAATGTCTTACCTTGAAATTGCAGGCGAGAGCATTATAAGTGTTGTGTGTCCACATGCCCCCGTCCACAACCCCCGCCCCTCCGACTTTGTTTGATTGCTTGGCCTGACTAGGGTTGGGCTGGGCTGGCTTGTGTGTTCCCTGTTTGGATTGCACTCAAGGGTAAGCTTGGCCAGAGCTCTGCTGCCACTGCCAGCTCCCACAGAAGAGCACTTGCCAAGTTTTATTGTCTCAATGTCCACTTAGCTTTCGCCTCAAGACAACCTAAGGAGCCAGATGAAGAGTTGAAAACTCTGCTTAATTTCCGGCCGCATGATTTCCAATTTTTGTGATTGGAATTGCCTCAGTTTCAGAGTCTCAGTCTCCTCCGACTGGTGCCAAGTCATCAATCATGCGTCGTTTTTCCACACGCCCAGTCAAAAGATTTTCTGACAAGTGTCAGGGCGACAAGAGAGAAACGAGATAAATCGGAAAGATGGAGACCAAAATCACATGCAAAGTAAAATGTCGAAGTTTTTGACAGCAAGAAAATAAAACTTTTCATTTGTTTTGCCATCGTCGCTGCTGTCACCTGAAAACCTGGCAAAAAGTAGGCTAAAGTGGGCCACAAGCCCGCCCCCTAAACCACCCACTTAACGCTATAAAAGTTCACTTAACTAATTGTGACTTCACTTGAAGTGAGTTGTTAGTACTATGTAGGAAAGCTAAACGGGCAGCGGTTTACGGTTCAGTTAAATTGGAACATCACACGTGAGAGAGTCAACACTCTGTTGTATCCTGGAAATGAGAATTGCTTGGGATAACTAGCTAGTTTAATGCCAAAATTAGTTGTCTTAGGAATATTACGATTCTATCACCAGAAGAGTTAGCAGAGGAAGGGAATGTGCATACTTTGAAAGAAAAATTTCTAGAATCTCTCAAGAATCTTGTGAAACGATTGCAGTTTGGTACCATGCGAAATCAATTTCAAACTTCCCTGCAGAGAAAGTGTCTAGTTTAATATCAGAAGGTTGTACTTCATATCCAAATCAATGTATTGAAGTCGTACTAGTTGACAGTTTTTTTGCAGGATCCTTTTCCTAGCTTAGAAAATCGACTCCAAGACTAGACAATGCAAGATTCTAGGTCAACTCTTGATTTATCAGCCTTTCGTGCTTAAATTCGGTAGCTCTAAGGGAGAAATCGCTTCCGACCCAATTTTAAAGCCAATTTAATAACACTAATAGCAACTGGATTTCCTGCATTCGTCACAAGATTACACAGGGGAACAGTATTTGTTGCTGATTTCAGATATAAAGTCAGATTGTTTGTGTAAGCTTCAGTTTTTGAGATAAAGGGTGATTTTTTAAGAGCTATAGGAAAGTTTTTCAAAAAAAAAAAAAAAACATAAAATTCAGAAAAATGCATGAAATCTTTATTTGAATCAATAGTACGGTCCATATAATTTAATGTTTGAAGATTATTTCATGCAAATGTTGACCGTGACTGCTCCTCAAATGGTTCATCCGCTTAGTACAATTTTGGCATACTCTTTCCAACATTTCGGCCGGTATCTCACGAATAAATGCTTCAATGTTGTCTTCTAATGCGTCAATTGAAGCGGGCTTGTCTGTATAGACATGAGCTTTAACATAGCCCCACAAAAAATAGTCTAAAGGTGTTAAATCGCAGGATCTAGGCGGCCAATTGACCGGTTCCGAATGTGAAATAAAATGTTCTCCGAAGTCGCCTTTCAATAAGTCCATTGTTGCGCGTGCTGTGTGGCATGTGGCACCGTCTTGTTGAAACCACATGTCGTGCAAGTCAAGCTCTTGCATTTTGGGCAAAAAAAGTTGGATATCATCTCACGGTAGCGCTCACCATTCATAGTTACGTTACGATTCGCATCATCTTTGAAGAAGTACGGTCCAATGATGCCACTAGCCCATAATTGGATGCATTGGTAGCTCTTGCAATGCTTCTGGCTGATATTCACTCCAAAATCGACAATTCTGCTTATTTACGTACCCATTGAGCCAAAATTTTTCAATTTTTCGGGAAAAAAGTGTATCTTCGGCCAACTTTCCAAGAGCCCATTCACCAAAAACGTAGACGTTGCGGTAGGTCGTTCGGCTTCAATTCTTGCACCAGCTGTATTTTAAAAGGCTTCACACCTAAATCCTTCCGCAAAATTTTCCACGTTGTTCAGTAACAAAGGCCCAATTGCTGCGAACGGCGACGAATCGATAATTGATGGTCATCATTAACACTGGCCGATACAGCTGCGATATTTTCTTCAGTTCGCATTCTAAGTAAGCGTGTTGGTGGTTTAATGTCCAACAATGTATATTTGGTGCGAAATTTAGTTACAATAGCTCGAATAGCCGCTTCAGTGGGTCGATTAAACTGACCATAAAATGAAAGAAGCGCGCGATGAACTTTCTTAACAGAGCACGCATTTTGATAATAAAATTCAATAATTTGCAAGCGTTGTTCGTTTGTAAGACGATTCATGGTTAAATTATAGACCAAACTGAAGATGTTTGACAGTGAAACAAAACACGAAACGTGCGTGAGCTGTTTAAATCAGTAATGCCAAAAAGATAATAGCTAAAAAATCACCCTTTCAAAAACTAGCGCTGCTAAAGGAAAAATGAGGGTAGACTCAAAATCAGCAACCTCAAATTAGTAAGCAACAGTCATAAAATTTCGTGAACAAAATACATCTTTTATTTTGATCATTTGTGTTATCATTGTTGAAGGCTTAGTTCTGTTTTCAATTTGCTGTTGTCGCTGTTGAATCTCGCTATATAAAAGTAACGAGCTGAATCCGTTTATAAAAATGGCGTGACACAGCCCCAAAGGGCCAAGGCCGAAATTCTCTCAATCTCTTGGCTTGTGCGCTTCGAAATTTTTGCACAAGAGAAAGGGTCAGTTTAACGCCGAATCTGAACGGCAGTTTGAGAAGCTTTTGCATGGCTATTTACAACAAAGCTGGAGCCAACAGCAGAGAGGGGTGACCGAGTGTAAAGTTTATTCAAATAAAAAACTTTTCATTAGATGTTCCGAGGCGGGATCGAACCCACGAGGCGGTCGCGCACACTAGCCGCTGAGCCACCCGGCCACTGAATCCGTTTATTATTCGTTTAATTTAAGCTAAAGACTTTCGTCGACCATTTTATATTACTGGCGCTCTCATATGGACTTGAGTAGGCGTCAGTATGTGCGCCTCAGTCCACTTTCTCTGCCGCATTGACTCGATCCTCGTTCACGCTACACCACAACAATAAATCAAAACTTTTTCTTAAGAGCACACATATTTCTGTGGGCCGCAATCAGTGTTCTGTTAAGATGTTAATGTTAAACAGATAGGTTAATGTTAGACCCACTTAACAGTGTTCGCGATTGCGGGTTTATTGTGCAATGAACGAAACAGGCTCTGAATCATTTTTTCAGTCCTTGATGGGTGCTGCCATCGTTGAGCAAATGTATTGTTATTTAACAAATCTGTATTTTTACACTAGGTTACAAGTTTAGAAAAATAAGTTTTCTTGCCAAGAGTCAAGAGCTCGTTAGCTTTCCATTTCCCACATTGTAATATAACCTCAAATATATACTGTCTTATAGCTTTGACTCTGATGACTTGCCTCATTAGCAAACTAAGTGCGGCATTAACTTAGCTAAGGTTCTCTCACTCCACACTTGAGCTAAAAATTTAGCATAGCTAATCCTACCTTAAGCTCCCTTTCCTTCCTTTCGGTTCAAACAAAATGACATTCCAACTTACCCTTCACAGAGACCGTCACACTTTGCAGCACCTCCAGTTTCTTTTTGTTGGCCAACGACTGACCCACACACTTATAAATGCCCGCATCCTGATACATCACATCCTTGAGCGAGAATTGTCCTGTGGGTTGGGAGCTGCCATAGCCCAGGCCACGCAAACGTGCCGAAATGGGATCCAAATGCGACCAGCAGCCCAGGGAGCCTAAATTGGCGAAGAAGAACATAAAAGTCATTGCCTAATTTAATTAATTGACTCTTCGCCCCGCCGAAGACTTTAATTTCTTTAATTGATGCGCAGTCACGCCCACTTTCTGTGTCCATTTGCCCAAAAGTGAGCAAAGTAAATTGCACGCATAATTAATTTTCAATTGCGCTAATTAATGATGGAGAAACAAATGGGCGAACGAAAGCCATTTCCATTTCCATTTCTATTTTCGCAGCGAAATTTAATTACAAGTCAGACGCACTTTTCGTTTCGGCTTTGATCTATTGGCCCCGGCCCTTACCTTGCGGACATTGTAGGGTAACGGCGCCGCCCAATTGCACCTCCAGTTGCCCCTTGTTGGGATTATGCGAGGCAGCTGCCACCGAGACATCCTGATCGTCGGGCTCCGAGGTGACATCCACTGAGTCATCTGGAAAGAGAATGTTTAAAGTCAGTTGATGATCAGGCTGTCAGCGACTGTCAAATGTGACAATATTTCAATGACAGAGGACTAAACAAATTGTGGCGGCAAGGACACCTGAGTCATCTGATTCACACAATGACTAGGCAGCGATTTTTTCGCTTTATTCGCTCGAATCGCTGCTGCTCAGGTAGCTGGAAAATTGTGTGGCAAGCCGCAAGACCCCGCAGATGCTTCATTCTAATAAGAAAAATTTATTTATGTCATACACTTCGCATATTTTGTGCTTAGCGACAACCCGGAGACCTGCTTTAAATTTTGCCTTTGTGTGTGCGAGTGTGGGTGTGTGTGCGTGTGTGTGTGTGTCGCATACTTTATGGCAATGTTCATATTACAATATAAATTACAATTTATGCTGACATGCGCCTAAAAGTGCGCAGCCAAAGTCTTTGTTTGAGGCCGGATAACGTAACAAAGGAAAAGAAAAATTATGATAAAACGGAAGAATTTCCACACAAGCCGTACAAAATGTGTGTGTAAAAACTTTTCGCAACACAAATCGTAAAAAAGAAACCAACTACCAATTACCCAAGAGAAACCCTCGAAATTCGTTTCAGATTTGTCTGCTCGAGCCACAATTAATTGCCAGAGCTCTGCCTCGAATGTCAATCAGGAGGGTTCGGTCAGCCACCCCTGGCCAACAACCAATTTTATCGCTGACAATAGCGCAAAAATTCAGTCAGCGGGGCGGCGAGGCGGGGCGGGGCGTGTTACTTAGTCAAAATCACGTAGTTATAAAATTTTTTTATTACACTCCCCACCAAACCCCGCGCGCGCGCTACAACACAAAGCAACCAAGAGCTTAAATTGACAAGTGTCTAGGTGAGTGGGTGATGGGGGGGAAATAAGAAGAACTGTCTCTTCGGGAAAATGTCTAATGAGCTCAGCTCAACTGACAGACATTTGTCAATGGAGTTGGCCCGGAGGCCTGCGATAAGAATTGCTGAGGAAGGGGCTGCACGGGAGGGTAACTGGCTTTGCCATAAAGTAAAAAGTAAGCACTGAGCTGTTGTTTTATGTTTTTTGCTCAATTTAAACAGTTTGACCAAAAATCAAAGCATACTTTTGGGTAGCGAAATAGTCATCATTAAGCTTGGAAATCACTTTACTTCAGTGGATGTTGTCAGAGTGGTAAAACTTATTTAGAAAATGACTAAGATTTTTATATTTCATAATATTTTTATTGTTTAAGATTGGTTTTAGATAGTTTGATGGTATGACTGCTAGTCATAGAAAAGTTACTTCTGAAAAATAGTCTCCGTAAGAAAAACTTTTTTTTTCCAATCGAATTGTCCTTTATGGCATGTATTTATTATGCAGTATGCAATTATGCAGATTTATTCAAAATCGGATGACTGTAGCATATACCTCAGTACAATTGATCAGTTGCGTAGGCGAAGAATTTCTATATGCTTTTAAAGACAATCGATTTTAAAAACGGGATACACTTCCGAAAAGCACACATCTCCACTCTGTTCAACACTTTCCGTTTATACTAACTTTGGTGAGCTGTTTACGAAAAAGTGGTCAAAATATTCAGCATTGCGACAAATGTTCCGAAACGAAGTGGAAAACCAAAGCGCAAATAACACTTCATTTGCGGAGCAAGTTTGTCAGAATAGAAACCGAATATAAAACCGAATATACCCTTCAGTACGCTGCACTAGTAAATGTGTGCTGAGTTCAATACTCCCTGGTAACCAGAAGTACTTACAGCCCAACCCACCCGCAATGCATTTCAGTACTTACTTTTTGCTGGGCATGTCCTAGGAGACAACCAATTGCCACCTCTTCGCTTTACATGTAAGTAGTGGAGTAAGTATCATACTGTACTATTGTAGGTACTTACTGCAGTAGTTACTTGTAAAGCGGTAAGGTTACCACCATCGCCACCAGTAAGTACTCATGTAAGTAGTGCAGGTAGCTATCGCCACCTCCCGTACTGCAGGGTAACTATTGAAGCCGTGCTCTTATGCAATGAGATGCTATTCCATTCGTGTTCAATGTAAGGTCATGGGTTCGCTTTCTAGACCAGACTATGCAAAGTTGGAGATCAGAAATTTTTATTATTATTTTTTTTTTATTTCTTTGATTTTCAAAAGTTTTTCATAAGCCAAAACTGGTGTTGGTTTTGGAGTGAATAAGGATGACCAATGGAATAAGGGGGAAGAAAGAAAATTAAGAGATTTTTCTAAGAATTTTTTTTTTCAACGGATACGCCTGTAAGGGTACACAAACTTCGGCCGAGCCAAAGTTAACTTTCCTCTACATATTTCTAACGAGAGCGTAAGTTAAAGTCGGTCCTGCCCGACTTCGATATACTCGTTACTCAGGGCAATTATTGTTTAATAGCCATTCCCTATGTTAATTAACAGAGCATTAACATTAATGTGACCATTTCAACATTATGTGAGCAAAAAGCGCATATAGCGTCAAAAAGTATGCAACTTTTTTATAACCTTTATAACTTTGCCATTTATTATCTGATCTTTATGAAACTTCCAGAGATGGTAGATATTGGGCACATACACTACACTGCATGAGCTTGATATCTTCAAAATTGTTGGAGTTATTCAACATTTTTTATTGTGGGGGCGGGAGGGCGTGGCCAAAATTTGAAATAAACTTCAATAATTATTTGATTGTTGTTGGAGCTCTTGATTCTAGAGTGAAAGATCTTTCTCTTGAGCCTGATGAGCTTTGATACAAGAACAAACATTCTTGGTTTTTGACAATGCACTATGCTCTAGATTCAAGAATGAGAAATCTTGGATTAGAGTAGGTTAAGCTCTTGCTTGAAGAATATTTCTTCTTTTTTTTGAGAACAGGGATGCAAACTGGTTCAGAATCAAACCGCAAACCGAACCGGCTTCCTTTTAGAAATGCTGAACCGAACCGAAAACCTCAAAAGAAAACGGTTCGGTTCGTAGTACTCTGACGAGTTTTCAGACGTGAATCGCCTTCCTTTCTAGCAATAATTCATTTAACTTAGATGCTAAAACCCTTACAGCAAAGCACACACAAAAAACAAACCCAAACATGTAACATAATAAAACTTAGAAATAAACCCTCCCCCTTCAATATAAGTTAACATAAAGTAACAGTAAGTTGTAAAATTTAGCTTAAGGTGACTAAATAAATATACATTTAAAAAAAAAAAAAGCCTTCCTTTAGCCAATCGGATGTGTTCCAGAAACCTCTAGAGATTTTCGTATAAACGATTGGATTTTGAACTAAACTGTCAGGACTTTATATGTAAAGTGTCAAGAACAATGTCGCCTACGCGATTATAGGAGAGGAAAACTGTACGTTTGAAATGTACTTGGTGCTGAGCAGTCAGTTTCAAATCTCTCAACTTTAGTCATCTAATCTAGTAGCCTGGCATTTTGGAGACGCTTCACATGTAAAGGCAAGCAGTTCGAAATGAAACCGGTTATACGAAAATCTCTAGAGATTTCTGGAACACCGCCGAATGATACTTATTAATTTGGGAATTTTAATTGTTTCCCTAAGATAATTTGTATACGACAGTTCGTGCAACCCTCTACAAGAGAGATCACTGAAAGACCGAATAGATCCTTAGCGATGCAGGATTGATATAACCTTTATGGAAGACTTGACACAAATTTTACAACATGTAATCCTGTAATTCTTCTCTCATCAATCTGCATTCATTTCTTGAAAGATGATAATTGATTTGTCGTCCTCCACTGGACAATATTTTCAATCTTTTATAGTACTTCTTCATCTTTATTTAAGCTTAGTGCGCAAAGTTTTTTTCTCATACTATTAATAGGCTGTGTAAGATGCATAGTACGTATACTTTTATATCCGAAATTCTCTGTTTTCGAAAGGCATTCCTTCTAGGAACTTATAGACGAGTCCTGCAAAATCCGACATCACAAATTTTAGACATTTTCTAAGGATTATAAAGATATTCAAAATGGTCAAAGTGATTGTAAACCGTCCCAAGGTCGAAGATTGATTATAATGCAATAATCAAACTGAAATCAACAATAATGATAAAAAAATATGGACACAAAGCAGATTAAGGATACTAAAACAGGCTCTGTTTCGTCCAGAGCCATCCTGGACTCGTCAGTGAGATTTTAATCGCTTTCCACACTCTGAGCCGAATAAAAACTTGCGAATCATAAGTATTTTTCATGTTTACGTTCAAATGCGTATATTAATTGGTACAGCTTAAGCCGAAGTTATTGCAATGGTTTTTGGGGTTGTGTCCAAATGTCATAACAAGCCAAGCATTTCTCTTGAATACATTTTAAAGGGGTTTTAAAGGTTTTTTAGTTTGTTTTAATAGAGAAACCGTTCAGGTTTTGATTTTGATTTTAGTCAAAGTTTGTTAGCCGTCTCAAGGTCGAAGATTGGTTATAATTCAATAATCAATCAGAATTCAAATGGTTTATAGGAATTCAAAGTCACATTACGACAGAAATCATAATATATCATAATGTGCCTTTATGAACCACTGAACCGAACCGAAACCGCGGTTCAGTTAGCTCCAAAAACCATGTAATGAACCAAACCGGCGTTTCAGAAACTGTGTGAACCACTGAACCGAACCAGTATTTATTCTCGAGTGGTTTGCATCCCTGTTTTAGAATGTTTCGTACTTGCTTCAAGTATTAAAGCTTTTGGATCAAGAAATACCGTATTAAAAATGCAATCTCGGATCCAGAATTTTTATTCTTATCGAACTTCTGACATCAAACATTCTTGATCCAAGTATGAAATTCTCTATATTATCTCTGCATGTAAATACATACATTTATCGTATAGCTGTCATATAAAAAACTGGTCATTCATCTTTTGCTTCATATTTTTGAAAGATTTCCCCTGTTAGTTTATTTGACCTTTCCCATACCATTCAAGGACCTTTGAAATTCTGTCCAAATTGCATTGTCCTGTCCCCAAAACTAATTTGACCAACCAACTGTTATGAAAATGCATCACATAGAACCACCCTCCTGGTTCCTGGTAGACTGTCAACCACTTTAGTTCGAGACAAAAAGAAACTACCAAAACAATGGCCCGAAAAGGAAACATTCGAAGAAGCTGGCAAAAGAAATATCCCCCCCAATTGGAAGGACGAGCATTACAATAAAATTTAATTTTACACGCTAGCGTAAGCATTCCCCTGCCAGCCGCTCATTCCTTACGCCTCAACTGGCGTCTAGGGCTAATCGGCAATGTCCTTGCTTATGTTATACATTATCCTTTGTCATGCTGGTTATCGCGGTTTAACTTTATTGTTTATTCCATGAAGCATTTCGTCCACCCCCGACCCCCAAACCCACCAAACTGTCCCTTGCTTTTGGCGTGTGTTTATCGGCGCACACGATTATTAGTTTTTCTGTTTGCTGCTTTTGTTTTTATAGCCAGCGATTATGTTTCGGTATGTGTTGAGGGGCTCTCCTTGAGGGAAGAAAAAGATTTTCAATAAAATTTTATTTGACTTCTTTTTTTGCCGCTTTCGTTGTTGTTGTTTTAGTTGTGGCTGAAGCACAAAACTCATTTGGAATTTGGCTGTTGTATTTTTTTTTTTGGACAAGCTAAAGAAGTATTAAAAACTCATTTGTGGACAAATGCCGTTTAAATGGAATGAGAAATTTTTATGTTTATTTTTGATGGAATAAATGTAAATTTGTCAAGAGATTAACTTTTATGGAGGAACATTTGGAGGGGAAATAAATGACTAGAAAGGGATATAATTATTAACCATTTTCAAACTTTCTCAGAACTTTTTGTAATTGCTTTCAAGTATTACGACTAGTTCAGTCACTATGAGACAGTACCTTTATCAGGAAATATAAAAGAAAATTTTGCTAATTTTCAAATTGTCCTAAAAGTATGCAACATATTTTCCAAACTAACCAAAATTGACTTCTTTCAATTTAAGATTTCAAATTCCATACTTTTACTCCTTTTATTGCTTTTTTAGATATATTTTAGTATGAGGGTAGATAGATAGGTTCCTTTTTTAAGTTTTTAAGATAAAATCTTTTTCATGACTTTGATTTTCCAACAAAATTCAAGAAAATATACTTGCCAATCACTCAACATTTTCATAGAGGTCAATCTTTATTGATCCACCCTCGTATTTCTGAGTATCTTTTCGAATAATTCAGCAAATTGTTTACCCCTCTTACACAATTTATTTAATGACCCTAAAAGCATGCTATACAATTTTCGGAGTTTTCTGTTTCGCTTTCCATCTTGTATTTCCATCACTCAGAAAACTTTTCCCGTTTCCCATTTACTTCCTTCCACTCATAAGCCATAATTTTCTACTTATTCCCCTACTTTTCTGTATTCTGCAATCATCTTCAATTTCAGCTCATTGCAAATTAATCGCGTATACTGAAAATTCTTAGCCATCTCAAGCCATTCCTTTAGCTTAAGTTGCGGGTAAAAAAAAAGAGAGAGAAGAGCAACAAATTCCAGTTGCTGCCAGCGAAAAGAAAAATTAAAATTTATAACCAAGACACAAACGCAATCAAATGCATCCACCACAGAGCCACTTCATAAACCCTTCTCTTCCTGCTCCTCCTCCATCTGGCAGTGGCTGCTGCGCTCCTTGACTTGGCTGTGGCTGCTTCCGCCGACTGTTTATGAAGCTGGTAAAATAAGCTGATTGTTGCCTCTGATGATGCAGCTTCCCATATTCATGAATAAATATGAGAAAGTCAAGGAATGGAAATGCAACTTAAAGGAAACGAAAACTCTGAAGTTCGCTGAATGTGAATGAAAGTGAAACCCAGAACGCACACGCACTAGTTCGGCGGACAAGGGATGAGTGTGAATGTGCCGACATATTGATGTGCCCTGAGTTGGGTTCGGCTCCTGGGACTGCCCTGTATTTGGCAGGCAGACCCAAGTCCTCTTACCCTCATCCTCAGCCACCACTTCAACATGGCTGATGATGATGCTTTATGATTAATGATTGGTGGCGAGAATCGAGCAACCTCTTCAGCCAGTTCGACCCCTCTCGGTCTGTCGCATTGAATATTGTGCCTGTGAGCTGGCATATTGATTCTTCTGTGTTTGCATTAGTGTTTGCCGTTTGCTCTTCATATTTGTTGTGCAAGGATTTATGTGTGTGTGTGGTGTGTGAGTTCGCTCCCAAAAGATATTCACAAGAGTCTCTTTTGCTCTGCTTCTGTTTCACTGTCGCCATATGGACGGTACTTGATGCACATTTGTTTGCTTTTGTTTATTTGCTTTCTTTTCTACTTGAATGGCTGTGTGGGCGGAGCAGGGGGAGACTCTTATGAATGGCCATTGAGGAGCAAAATATGCGTGGAACAAGTGTTGGGAATTATGAATGTGTGTGTTGTTGAATAAAGTTGTTGTGCTGGATACACTTAGTTAGGGCGGCGATTAAATGGAGTGAGTGTAAGCGCCAACGAAAGGGAAAGTTACTCTTATTAATCATAAATTGTCAAACTTCATTTCAGCTTACATATGCTCGCTGGTGTACCAACTGTCCAAAAGAATTAACCTCAAATGTGGCAAATGTAATTTGTTGTTACCAAGGAAATATGATTTTAATTATTACTTTCACATGTTCGTTTGGGGTACAAGCTCAAATCTCAGCGAGCTCTTAACATGTTCGATTTGAAAGATCTGTTAAGAAATTGGGAAGTTTTACACTATATCCCAAATATATCTGAATTACACAAGGCAACAATACTGGATTCTGATTTCGGAAATTATCCATCGAAGCAAGTTTTAGGGCAATTTGAACTTAAAGTTGCTTAAAACGAATTTTTTACCCTTTTTAGGCACTTTTTTGGGGAACCTTTTTGACACACCGAGCATTTCCAAGCCCTGATAAATATACAAAAAAAAATTTACATATTTATAAAGAAATTAAGGATAAGGATTGATAATAATTCAATAATCAACAGAAATCAACAAAGATTTTGTACATATGGAGAGCAGTTTACTCAGACAGACTGTTTCGGGTGGTCACCCGGCAACATTTCATCAGTAAGCTTGGCCGCTGACAAATACCTTTTGCAAATACCTATTTAAGAATTTTATAATGATTGTTATGACATGAAACAATCAGAAATCATTAGCAAGCGCCCACTGAAGATTTAATTTGGACATCCATGCAACAGTACTGTATATGCATCCAGCTGTTTTTGGTATATCAATGCATAAGATGTTTACATTCGTGAACAAACGCAACTTTTTCGACCTCGAGCCAGCTAAACTCGTTAGTAATTTCTATTTATTTAAGATAAGCGAAGAATAAAAGGAATGCAAGATCCCTTTAGTTATATTTTTAGCCTAGCCGAAAGGTCAGCACTTGTGTTTGAAGATTTACCAAATGTAACTTTAAATCATTATGGATTTGACGAATGTTTCTTTAAGAAATACTGAAAATTCGAAGAAAATCTGAAGTAAAAAGCAACTTCAAATCGAGTCTGTAAACGGACAAAAATGTGCAGAGGGTTTGGACCGGGGTTTAAAACATATCATCTACAGGTTCCAGAACTTGTTGGACCGAAGGTATTGGTTCAAGATTGGTTCATTTACCCGTTTCTACTGTTATTTGGAAATAACAGAAATTATCAATCAATTATAAGAAAAAGTGTAAGTAAGGGTGATTTTTCGCAATTCGGGTTGTCAGCATTGTTTAAATTGCTTAAGTCGAAGTAATAAAAGTCGCCAACTTTTTATTTTTCACAGCTTCGACTGACAATTCTCAATTGCCTTGCCTCTGCTTTCGATCAAAAGCTCCAGTCCGAAGCAGCAGCAAGTGTTCGGAATTTAAAAGTCCGCAGCAGAGCCACTGATTTTGATTTGTTCCTTGCAGACACATACTATATTTGTGTGAATGTGTGCGTTCGGTCTCTCTCTCGCGCTCACTCTTCCACTCTTTCTCTCGCTTTGTTATAGCATGCAAAACGCAAATGCAAAAAACAGTAGCGAGCAACTTTTGTCGCGACTGCGTTGCCGCCGACTTTAGCTTATGAACGAAAGCAGCAGACTTACGCTTCTGATCGAAAGCAGAGGCAAGGCAATTTAGAAAAATCCCAAAGCGGCAACTGTTGCTTCACTTTTTTCAGAACTCGTGTTGTTGCTTTGCCTTCGAAAGCGACTTTTGGATTTTGTCAGAAGCAGATTAAATGAAACTAATTGCAGTTTTTGAAACACTGGTTTTCAGTATACATTTTCTGACAACTCATGCGAAAATCATAGCTTGCTCAATAAGTTTGCTTTTCCAACATATATATGCAATCAAACGAACAGCCCTTACAAATCATTGAATGTTATTATTAAAAATTGTACTTTAAAATTCTTGCTGTGTGAGAAATGTGGTTTTCGAAATCAGTGGATTTGTAATAGTGGCTTCTCACTGTTTCAATTTGAGCGCATCTAATAATGTGCGTTACATTGCGTTACTGTACCATCTCAAACGACTTTGTCATCACTTATAAAATGGCTACCGATACAGAGTGACGCGGATTTGCCACCAAAAATCACAATATAATTGTTAAGCAATAAATGCAATAAAATTCTATTAGTGAACTGTAATCAACTATAAACATCTTTTCTCAAAATTGGTGTCCCCTTGATTTCGGTGGTTAAAGTGTAAATCAAGCAAATGGAGCAGGATTTTAAAAAAGCCTCACGTTAACACCTGAACGCACATACATAGAATTTTTCAGTCGGACTTTGCAGAATGTGGTTCCTAAGAGAATGCCACTTTTCAAACTTCTTCTTACGTGGAAAAGTCACTACAAGTTTTTTCTTAATATGATAGAAGCCTGCATGAAACTGTCACTACATTCTTTTTCCGTGTGCTTTGAAGGCGAAAAGTCACTGTAATAATAAACTGTCCCTTCTCTGGGTTGTGCTTTTGGCATGTGTAACCAAGAACAAATCTGGTTCTTTCTTCAACAGAAACACATGATAAAATACCTTCTCAAGGAAGCATTCTTTGAGGGTTTCACGCCTCAAGAAAAGCAAATGAAACATTTCACTTTTTGTGAACTACTTCTTTGGTAAAAAAGAAGTATGAAAGATGGGCCTATTTTATGGTGTCAGGTCCGACTGGGTTTGCAAGTCACATTCACTTATCACTCTGCATCGAAGCTTCCAGAGTACTTAACATCTTCCTTGATCAAAAGAAATATGGTAGATTTGCCCGAAGGCAAATTTTCTTTGGCTGGTATCACTTCAGACATCACAAAAATCAACACCTTGCTCGCATCAATCGACTCACTTGTACTTGTTCAAGTCTCTGACGCTCATCAAAGTAAAAAGGCGACCAGCAAACTGAAGCGACGAGCAGTATTCCAACACAATGATCTCCAACAACTTAAGGCCTTGCATCAAAATGTGACAGTTATATACGAGATGTTCCTCGGGCATGCAGGCAAGTCCGACTCAACGCACACACACACTGTGCAGTTGCCAAGGTTTGCACTCTGAAGCCCTGATGAATGTTTCGCCCAAGTAAAAAAGCAACGATCCTCGGATGCAGCTTGTCCTGTCCAACTGTGACGACAAGAAGATCAACTTCGACGGCAGCATTCACCAGCCATTTCGCAGCATCATACTGGCCACATCTCTAACCGAACACACTTATCTCGTCGGGGACACCACTATAGGGAAAGAAAAGTCTATGCTGGGTTCACTCAATAATAATACTTATTATAAACTAAAATTGTGTATTATTATTCGCCAGCCCGAGGCCGCCGGCTCGAGAGTTAAACTACTGATGCAGATTGAGATGATACATCACGGGCCGCGATAGGTTATCGATAGATGGCTCGTGATAACGATGATAAGTGTGGCCAGAGCTGCCACAGATTCGTCAACATACAAATTGCCAGGTTTAGTCTGAAGCGCAGCCAGCGGCAGTTAAAGAGCTGCCCTTTTTGGGCCGGCGGCATCTTTCGATCGTAAATTTTCAAAAATAATGAAAGTCCCCACGTAACAGTAAATGCGGCAAAGTGCCGTGCGATGATTAACGACTTTTTGATGTATCGCTCCAAACAAATATTTCATTCTCTATTGCCAGTTTCCTGTATTTTTTTATAGCTTTCAAAATCGAATGCTTAGAAATTCACACTTTATTATCGTATTATCTTTAAGAAAGAACTAGTCCTAAGGGCCTAGGCAAGAAATGGGTTTTGATATATATTAAGACCGAAAGTCTGAAAAAGTTGGAACAGAGCCAACTACAGGAAATTCGGGGTGGCTCTTTTCGGGTGAGCTAAATAGGAATTTCCAAATTGAATAAGACAAAATAATTACTGTAGATCAGTCAAGCCTGCTTTAAGCGTGCTTATCTTCAATTTCTGAATTGGTAACCCATTCTCACACAACAAATTTTAACTTTTATATAAAATTCAATGACTTGGTCTTTAAACCCCGCCTCATACAAATGTCACTAATTGAACCATTAGTTATGACATTAATCAAGCTTATTTCACATCAAATCAGTTTCAAACTCTGCCTTACCTTCACTGTTAGACCCATTTCTAGAGCAGAGCAGAGAAAAAAAAACTTTCACTAATTGCACTTTGTTGGGCAAACATCATGCATCGAGACCCACTCAACATTAATTAGCCTCAATTCGAACTTTAACTCATTAATGAGCCGGGCAAACACAGAACAGAAACTTCAATATATACCTGAGCCCCAATGCCCAAAGTCAATAGCCCAGATGTAACCACCCAGTGTACCAGTGGGCCAGCCTCTCCTCTATCCCTCTGTTGACGTACGTGTCAAATTAGCGACGTTTTAACAAGCTCAATGCCAGTTCGGTCCTGGCAAATCAATCACTGGGAAGTGGCCAGCGCCAGCGCCAGTGGAGAAAACTTTGAGCTGAAATTGCCTGCTCGCTGATTGCTTTTTCATTGCATTTTGTCAGCGCAAAGTTTTCGTACCTTTCGATGGCGTTTCTTTTCTTGTTCGCCATTTTCCAGCCCAATGAATGGCGCAGCCGACGACGAGGAAAACATATCGTCAGCAATTAAGCCGGCATTCAGCATTCGGCAACGTCTGTCTGCGATTTCAGTTGCTTTTTATTCTGGGATTTGTCTTTCGGCTTAAATTTCTGCAATTTGGTGGAAAACAATATTTTGTGCCATTTATCATATCATCTTCTGGATATTGGACCTTTTCAAAGTTTATCCACACTCGCGCCTTGTGTCGTAAATGGGGTTTATTTGCCGACGACTGCTGGCGGAGTTCGATTTGCCATTTTGGCAGAAACGTTTTTACAAATTGATTTATGTGCTTAACATGTTGCCAGGCGTCCCTTTTTTTCGGCAGGCGTCTCTCACAATTAGATTTCAAAAGTTTCCTTTTTCTGGGATTTTTTTGTGGCCATCAATCATCGATAATGTCGAAGAAGGCCTCACTTCTTGGCCTGTTTTATTTGTATTAATAAAGCATTTGTTTTAGCCCTAATGAGCAGCGACAGGCGGCTGTCAGGCGGGAGGGAGGGACAGCACTTTGTCAAGCTGTTATTACCAATTTTTTATTCTCCCTGATGGATGCACATTTCGGTAAACGAATTTCGCAATTTAATGAGCCCAAAAATGAGTTTCTGGCCCAAGACTTTCATTGGCTAATCGAATTTGATTTGCTTTTAGGCGGCTGACAGCCACATAAATTCAATAAAATTATTTACAAGCATTAACACGCGCATCGAGCATAAAATGCTGGCAAATGAGAAAATATTGACAGCAAAATGGCGCAGGGCTATCACCACCACCACCACCCACTCAATGCCATTGCCAATGCCAATGGAAATTTGCCGCCTTTTGCATACATGGCGGCTAAGCAGCAGCAGCGACTATGCAGCCTCCCCCGAAAATGTCACGGTCGCCATGTGCGTGGGTCGTAAAATTCACGCTGATTTCGCCACTTTTCGCTGTTTTCCGTGGGTAATTTCGTTGCGCAGACATTTTTATCGCCAGAAACTAATGGGGAAAATATGATGCCTGGGCAATTTCACGCATACGCGCTCTAATTTCACTTTGAAGTACTCACATCTTACGCTCAGGTAATAGCCAATCGAGGAATATTGAAAGTTCAGATGCCGCGAGGTGCACTTGTACCAGCCGGAATGTTCGCGCCGTATCGAGGTGAAGTTAAGGAAGCCATCGCCAGTTTGCGGCACCTGCAGATTGGAAAGAGAAAGGGGAAATGGGAAATGAGTTTCCACGCTCGTTATGCGTAAACAATTTTTGGTAATTAAGGCTAGGCAAATAGTTTGCGACAACTGCACGAAAATCCATTTAAAACTTGCTCCTTGCTCGGCCAAGAATCACAAAAGCCCCGGCCTACGTATGCAGGCAGAAGTTTTTGTCGTCTTCGGCTGGGCTGGTCTGACTTACCGGCGTGTCACCATCGTCCTTCTGCCAGCGTGGCGTACTTGGAGGATTCGAGTCGACATCGCACTTGAGGCTAACTTCGATGCCCTCGCGCAATGGATAACCAAAGCCAGGTGTACGCGAAATGGCGAATGAGGGTGTGTCTGCAATAGAGGGAGAAAGAAGGAGAGCATCGGTTGGCAGATGGTTATTTTAGCAGTTTGACTTCGGTTAGTTATTTTTGGAAGACAGCTACAAAATAGTTTTTTAATTAAAAAAAAAAAAATTGGTTGGGAGACCGAAAACTTTTATAATTAAACTAAAGGCAAATATGTAATTTCGGGGTGTTTTCTTGTTTTGAATCAAAAAGTGAAAAGAAGGTGTAAGTATTGGTAATTGCTCTTGCACGAACACTATTTTCCTAGCTAAACATAGTTCCAGAGAAATGGTAAATAAGTGAATAGAAGCTTAAAGTTTAGTTAGATTTGGGCTGTAGAAACGGTAGTTCTAAAAAACGAATCGTAGAACGTCTTCCACACGCGGTGATTGCAGAAAGGTTACCGTGTCATGTAGAAAAACTACATGCTACAAGTAGAAATACAAAAGTAAACGGGACATGTTGAAAAGTAAAATGCTGCGTGGGCAAAGCAAAGGGTACACGACATGAGAAAACCAGCTAATTTTCTAATAACTTATACATGTTTCATACTGCAATCTGAAAGTCACACGAAAGTTTCAGGTTTTCTACATTTTCGTTTGGATACTGAAAGGCAACAACGTGTGGAAATTCCAAACGAAAATGCAGTAAATTCAGTAAATGAATTAAACAAAAGTATAATCGATGCCTATGGAAAGAATTGCCTTCTTAGCAAATCGAGAAAAGACAATAAATGAAGTGCTGCCCATCACCGTTGTAACCGGTGCTGCCCATAATTGATGGTTTTTCTTATAACTCGACAACCGTTCATCCGATCTGATAAATAATGCTGATTACTTAATATGTCCAGAAGAAACGAACCTTCTATCAATAAAACTGTGGGAGATTGAACGGTTTTTTAAATTTACGGGGGCTGGAGGAGGCGTGGCAAAAATTGAAAATAAACTTGATCTGCCTGCAAGTATAAGAAGCATGTATCCCATACATGTCAAACCTCTCTCTTACCTTCTCTGAGATCTGTTTGTTCATACGAACAGAAGGACGGACAGACAGACAGACGGTCATGGCTATATCGACTTGGCTGTTGACGCTGATCAAGAATATATATACTTTATAGGGTCGGAGATGCTTCCTTCTGCTTGTTACATACTTTTGCACAAACTTAATATACTATGTGTGCCGGGGGCCACCAGTCCCCATGCATCATGGTGCTAAAACTGGAAGTGCTCCCTTTGGGTACACGAGGCTGACCAGAGGTCTTTTCTGGTACCACAGGCGATGGGGATCACAAAGACGGTCTCAACTCTCTGTCCTTTTGTCAAGCCCTCAAGGGTGTTGGGGACATAAGCTGGCTGCAGTTTACTGCAGTTTGATCACTGATCAATGATTGTAAGCGGCTTCCTGCGGAAGAGGAATGAAAAGTCCTCGCTCCCACCAGTGATAAAACCACTACCATGAATCGTGGTGTATACTGTGCCATCTGTGAGTTGGCGTTTGTCAGCTTACGCTCTATTCCTAACAGCTTTGTTCAATGTTTTCCGTGGGTCACCAACCCGAAACTGCTTTGAAGTTTAAATTGGTAGTGTCCTTGCAGACACGAAGCTTGACCAGAAGCTTAATTCTGGTACCGCGAAACTTGTTCCGTCTGGCTGTGGTGCGGCCCTCGGGGAGTGTTGTGGTGGCTGTGGCTTAACACCCAAATGCGGGTAGAGTCACATAGGGGCTAGACGTGGAGTAGTGTTTCAACCGGGTGCCGTGACCCAGAGATCGGAAAAGGTATAGGTAGGCCTTGCTCCTCACCAAGGAAGTAGTCACGACCATGCAGAAGTGGCTCCAATTGGTACCTTTGGGGCTTCTTATGAAGTTCCACTGTGGACGTTGGTTGACGTTTCAACCCTGTGCTTGGCACCGTGGGATTAAGCCATCATGGCAGGTGCTCACGTTAAGGCTCCATTGACTTTAATACTATGTGTACCTCTGGTACATAGTTTAAAAATGATCCTCCCTGGTGAAGACCCGAATTCTTTTTAATAAAGTCAAAGGAACTGGGGACTGGAACAAATAAAAGCCAACCCTGACATTATACAATAGTGAAATCAGGAAAGCCAACAGAAAGAGTTACAGAAAATTCAGCGAGTTCATGAGGACACGAAAGAAGGAAAACCCGGACGGCAACATCTCGCTCAAAAAGTCAAATGATACCTGTCAAATGATCTTGTTAGACACTCACTTTTCGGGAAACATTCCCGTGGAGAAACGTGACGAACAAGAGAACTACTATTACCCTTTGATATCGCAGGTTCACTCAGGGAAAACGCATACAAAACATAACAGTCATATTTGATTTAACTATCCTTTTCGTATTAAAATCAATTAAAAAGCATGTTGAATGACTAAGAACATATTTGAACGGCGAAATTCAGTTACCCCTTTTATATTCCCAAGGCATGGAATTCCAAGGAATTCAGGCCATCGCGACAACGCCAGAAATATTGTAGTTCATAGGCAATATAAGGAGAATTCAGCCGGTGACAACCACTGGCGATAGAGTGACTGTTAAGTCGGCATGCCAATCGTGTTCAAGTGCAAGTCCTGAGTTCGAGTCCCCCAGTAAGTAAAGAACATTGATTTAATTTATATAATTTTTAGTTTTTCAGAACAAAATCTAATAGAATTCTCTGCTCTGGATCATTCCAAATAAATGAGTCTAGATTGGCAGGTACAATTTTTAATAAAAAGGAGATTTAACTACTATTCAATATTACATGAAGTGTTCATATTTAGATATCGAATCTTTAACGCTAGTCATGGTAGTAAATCAAAGGTTAATTTAAAATAAAAGTGTTTTTCCCCTGTTGTAGACGAGGGCAAAGGAACACATCCGACCTTAAAGAAGAACACAACCATTCCTCAATAAGATCATGACAAGCAGTCTGGCCCTCAGGATACTGATAGGGCTCCACACGTGTGAAGAGAAGGAGGAGTCCTCTGAACATATATTGACACACTGCGATGCTCTAGCGAGGCGCAGATTCAACAGATTTGGGGAACACAGTTTACACCCCAACAACATAAGTAACCTAGAACCAATTATGTACAGTGGTAGGTGAGTTTCTCAGTAGACCAAGAGTGGTCAAAAAACATATTACAACTATTATAAATATTTTAGGATTTGCAGCCTTGACTTTAACAGAAATGGGTATAAACCAGAAGGGTTTTTTATACTCTGTACCAGAGGTACACAGCAGAGAACTTCAACGAGCCGCCACGAATACAATCGCTCAGCGCTCAAGGTTTGTCAGACTCGAGTATTGCCTTTACTCATACTCAAGTTGACTCAGCGCTTCGGGCGCAAGCCGACGCAAAGACACTTGTTACAAAATCGAAGTTCTGATGCGAGCCGTCATGAGTAAAGTTCGTTCGGTACAAATACTTGCGATTACCCGTAGAGTACTTGTTCCCGAAGTCAAGGATCTGTAGCGATCTGTTACTATCAACGCTTGTACACAATCGTCACAAGCACACAAACAACAACAATTTGTGAGCGTAAAAGAGATAGCATGATGGACCATTTTTTGCATTTGTATTTTGCAAACGCTTTCTCTTTCCTTCTTGTGGCATGTTGTTGTTTGAAGTTTTCAAAAGACAACAACAATTGCATAAGAGGCTTGTCAAACAAAGCTCGCCGTCAACCAGCAGAGTACGTACGAGTAAATTCTGTTGCGCGTACGAGTAAACAAGAGTGTCGAAAAGGCTTGGCCATTGCTGGAAAAAGGCTTATTTTGACTCGTGTTATGAAAAGCTTGTTCATATTATTACTCGTACGAAGCAAAGAGCTTACTCGTTCCGACTTAATGTGCTTGCGATCATTTCGAGTTTGTCGAACCAAGGCGACGAGTCCAGCCAAGCCAAGTAAACGCACGAGTTTGATCGAACATAAGAGGCTTGTTGCAGGTCTCTGGTACACAGAGTATATTAAGTTTGTGCAAAAGTATGTAACAGGCAGAAGGAAGCATCTTCGACCCTATAAAGTATATGTATTCTTGATCAGCATGTCCAGCTAGCCTTGTCCGTCTGTCTGTCTGTCTGTCCGTCTGTCCGAATGAACAAACAGATCTCAGAGATGGTATGAGAAAAAAAAATGACACATAGCAATGCATCATATTCAAAAAGACTTGTCTCGGGATGTGCGATATACTTCCATATACCAAAGATTTGCTGCAACAGAATCTTTAATTTTTTTGAAACTTACAATTAAGTCAAGTAAGTAGCATAAAAGTCCTCCCCACAACGAAGTGCTAGCTGTGAAGTCTAAGTGTTGTACTCAGAAACGAAACTGGAACGGTGCCCTGTGAAGGTACTGTTCGCTCATTCCGGTTACAAAAATATCGGTTTTCGAATACCAGTACAAGAAATTAAAAAGTTTCCGAACCCAAATCTGGTTCTAAGTTGTAATCGTTTCTTTTCGATATACGTACAGTTCCATACTGGTTCCGGTTTGATTTCATGGTTTTTTAAAATAATTTCAGAGAACTTAAAAAACATTTGATATATCGATATTTTGTATACTCGATATAACAAAAATCGATTTCGAAAACTTAAATTCTTTATACTATTGATTTTGATATTCTGGAAAATATCTATAACGCTAACTTTTTAACCAGTTTTTAAACTCTTTTAAAGTAACAACATAAATAAATACTTAATTAGGTTAACAGGTTTATAGGATAACAGCTCACTTTTTCTATACCAATTACCTTAGCACACTTTTAGGCACTGCACCATAATAAAATAACATTGCTCACTCATAATATTTAAATGTTGAGCAAAAAAAAAAACGAGAACTTTTTAATAAAAGTTAAACACAGCAAAAATCGCACCTTGTTTAATTAACACAACCAGCAAATGCGAATGCGAATCAGAACGAGAACGAGAGTAAGGGTTGTTGCCGGTAAAAGTGAAAACCAAAAAGCAAATGTTGATTAAAAAGTTAAATTGCTAAAGTTAACACACGCCACCAGCCAGAGGCTGGGCAATTTACAGGTCGACGGGCAAAGAAGAAAAACAACGGCGAAAAAATTATTATGCACCTGCAAGCGAACAAAGTCAGCGGAATAAAAGAAAGCAAAGGTGAAATTATATAAATTGAAAGTGCAGCGAAAATATGTAAAAAAAAAGAAGAAGGCAAAAAAGAAATACTGCACATTGAGGTGAAGGGACAGTGCCAGGAGTCGGCGTTATAATAAGTGCGACAGTTGAGAGCAAAAAGGCAAGTCTCTGGGGGGGAATTGAAATGCAAGGAATACCAGCGACCGAGCTTTCATTAAGTTTTTAATTAACTCACTGAAGGATGCAGGAGAGGGGGGGAAAGAAAACGAGAATCAAGTGCTATAACACTCAAGATATACAATAACAGCTGTAGGGGAATTGTTTATAAATCACTTTTATTTGTTAATAATCCGCAAGCCACAAGGTTGGGTTACTAAGTTTGTGATTAATTTCAATCCGGCAAAATATATAAAAAAGTGGGTAGATCTTAAACTTGTTTCTGTCTTTCACGACCACGTAGTGAATTTCAAGTCAAGCGGTTCCCCACAAGTTTAAGTTCATAGAACAAAGTTTAAGTCCTACACAGAAAAAAAAGATCCAGAAAAATATCCACTTGGACAATATTTTTCTTTAATATACTTTTATCATCCAACGGACCTGAAAAATCATCCAAGGGATGATAATTTTTCATATCCTTTGGATGATTCTTCTGTTCCATTGGATGATAAAAGGATAGTTGAGACATATTCAGTCCAAATGGATACGGGAAATCATCCAATGGATATTTTTGCATATCCTTTTTTTCTCTGTGTATATAAACTTTTCCGAATATTTTCACCCACCCTGGGATCGAGTTGTCAAAAATTTCTTTCTGCATATGTCAAATCTCAGATCTTGGATAAGCGGTTTAGGCTGTTTTGAACTCGAATGGGATTCCTCATGCTTCCTCTTCGTGAAATGGCGACATCGAAACATCTTCTCATGAAATGCTGCATTTCGCTGAGTGAGTTGTTGTTGTAGATTTCGTATAATTCTGTCTTATTAAAGGAAATCGTGCCACTTTTCGTAACACTCACTCCGTGTGCGGAGTATCCGCATAAACCCTTCAAATATGGATACCAAGCAGCTTATTCTTTGGTCCAGCCTTTACCACATCAATCACAATTTGATGTCTGAACCAAATAAGTTGCCTAGCATTTAGCTTTTTGTTCTCTTCAAATCCAACTACCCGAAATGAAAGTCATCATCACCAACAATTTTCATCCCTCATCCATCACATCACAACAACAACAACAACAAAAAAATCAATGCCTGCGACCAGGGCGACAATTAGAAGGACTCACACTAATTGGCAGTAACAAAGCCACACACACGTATGCGCGCCCCTGTGTAGGACTCACAGGACCTGGCCCAGGTTAGAACAAAGTGCCACAGTTATTTGCTTTATTAATGCCCGTCAAGCCACATAATGCCATGACAAATGCCAAGGTAGACATACCATAGAGCAGAGGCCCATGGAAATGATTGGAAAATATAGAAAAGCTGTAAGGGATTGGGATTTGCATGGCTGAGTCCTGGCTGGGCATGAAAATTGTAAAAACCGCAATAACAGCAACAACAAACAATAACAAACGCGACCCAACCGCAACCGTTTTCCACACACACACACACACACACACAAAAAAAAGGAACTGTAGATCCTGATTCGTCCTTGTTGTATAAATTAAAATGCACACACATGAAAGCACTTTTACTCCAGAATTCCAGACAGTTTGAGGCTTTTGCTGTAATTGTTGGGGCATTTTAATTTTCACTGTTTTTTATGCCAGACAGAAGACACAGGCGACATCAAGGACGAGCGACATCAATTTAAATCTGAACCACTAGGCAAACACTCAGAATATTTGCTGGAAATCTCTAAAATAGTTCATTCTTTTTAATTTCAGTTATTTTTGAATGATTTTCCAAAAAAATCAACAAAATTGTGCCTCCTCATTCGATTTTGCGGTTCTGTCCAGACAAGGTCCTGCCATTAAAGGCTAGCCCCATCCATATCAGTTGTGCTCCAATGGCCATTCATACATATGTATGATGTCTGACGACTGACGGCTGTCTGCATGTTTCACACACACACTGAATCTCTCTATTGAATAGTTTGGCAAACAACCGACAAACAAATTTCATTTGTCCCCACCCTTTCGATACCATAATCAAATTGTATTAGTTACAAAAGCCCACAGAGAACCCATCGACCCACACACACACAGCCAGCCAGAGAGAGAGATAGAAAAATTGAAAAGATTGAAATCAATGTTGCAGCATATTTTTTGGAGGCTAACACTAATTAAAAAACATTTGATTTATGCCTATGAATATGCATTGAATGGGGAAGAGAGGTTCGTATTATTTACATTTACATTTTGTCGATGGCTTTTTGACAGGGAATTGAATGGATATTTGATTGGCAGCTTGCGATTGCCCATGTTGGACACATTCGAGCCCTATCAGCTGCATTTGAAAATGCAAAAGTGGAGGCAACTTGGCTGGGAATCAAATGAATACCCCATAAAATGAGTTGAAATGAGTTGGATTCGAATAATTGAATAGGAAAGTGAATTTCCTATATTAGTTGCGATTGAAATGATAGCTTGTTCTACTTAATTTTCTCATAGATTTCGAAATCAGAATAAAGTTGGTCGTTCG
Source organism: Lordiphosa collinella (assembly GCA_018904265.1). NCBI lineage: Eukaryota > Metazoa > Arthropoda > Insecta > Diptera > Drosophilidae > Lordiphosa > Lordiphosa collinella. The sequence continues at coordinate 36,582 of JAEIFV010000707.1, read as the reverse complement.
AGATGTTCAACATCTTTAGTTTTGGTAGGAAAGATTTTAGTAGGAGTAAACTTTGATGTCAGCGTAACGCGTCACCGTAACATGGCATATTTGGTGAGGTTGCTGTAGAGTGCTTCACGCTGGTCGAGAACTGAGTATCGCTCACTGAGTATCGAGTTCTTAGCATTGAGTACTTAGTTCTAAATATCGAGTAATTGGTATTAAATACTAATCATCGAGTACTGATTATTGATTTCCTATTATTGAGTACTGTTTATCGAGTACTTAGTAAGGAGTACTGAGAATCGAGTATTAAGTATCAAGTACTTAGTATCGTTCACTGAGTATCGAGAACTTAGCATTGAGTACTTAGTTTAAAGTTCTAAGTGTCGTGTACTGACTATCGAATACTGATAATCAAGTACTTGGTAGCGAACACTGAGAATCGAATACTATGTATCGAGTTTTGAGTATCGTTTACTGAGTTTCGAGTACTTTTTTCGAGTACTTAGCATTGATAACTTAATTTCAGGTATCAAGTACTGAGTATCGGATGAGAATCGAGCACTTAGTATCGATTATTGAGTACTAATTCAGTCAATTTCCATCTCTATAACTCTTACTTCAACTTCAACATTTTGTCTTAAGTCTGATCTATGTGCAGTATTCCGCACTAGCTCCAATCTTACTAAAGGATCCTGCCTGGCTTGCGATATTCGCAAAGTATCGATGAACTTAGAGATAGCAAACTAGCGATAGTGGCGCCATTCGATAGATTCGATAGTTTTAGAGAACATATTCGATACTATCGATGGTATCGTCAGAATTTTGTGTTCTTTTAATATTTTAATAAAATATTTTAGCAACAAATTTACTAAAAAATTAAAAATTATAAACTTTAAATAGTTCTGAGATCCATTCCAACATCTTAAATATGATTCAAACCAATAATTATCCAGATTACTTCAAAGTCTGACTTTAAATTAACTTGAGAACTAAACAATACAATTATAATTAGTCAGAGATCCACGCTTTTTTTTTGAGAAACACGCTACATGCTTTGCTATTGAGCGAAGCCCGACGATTACTTATAGCCAGGGACTAGTACCGTAACCGAAACCGAAATAAACGGTTTCAAATCAAGTTCCGGAACCGCAACCGGAACCAATAGAAATTTTTTTGAGAACCGAATACCGTTAACCAATATTATTGTAACCGATAGAACCGGAACGTAACCAAAATGTTGGTACGGGTACTGTTTCAGATTTTTTTACCTTTGCAGGGCGCATCGCTTAACGTAGGTACAGCTCCGAGCGCTGGCCGCTGCCGCAAGTCTCACACACACTACTATAAATCTCTGGAGATGAGATATAAATAAGCTCCATGAAAGTGTGATCACTGCCGCCAGAGTAATCGATAGTCGTTCGTGTCTAGTGGTGGCAGAGTAGCCACATGTTCCTATACATAGGAGGCACACACACATACGAAGGCGTCTGTCTGTTCAGGCTGTCTCCCGTGTTTTTGCTAGCTTGCTGCTTTCGCAGGCATGGAGAGACCTCTGTTTGAACTAGTACAGCCAGGCATGATCGCTGACGGTTGGTCCCCCATGAAACACCTGTCCGATCAGCCAGACTCCTTTGTGGTGTTGTGTGTCTCTGTTTAAGTTTATGTGTCAGCATAAATTGACCTCGAGCCGGCTAGAAACTGCAGGTATAATGGTAAAACTTTAACAAAAAATTTCGCGGCCAACATTGACTTAGACTTGACAACCCCGGAAACATGTTTTGTGTTAGCACAGACACAAAATGGTTAGCGAATTCGGTTTGGTTCGTTTGCGTATTGACTTTGGTTCGATTGCCAAAATATCCTAATATAATACTAGAGGTTTGAAACCAACCGAAAGAGATTTCTATGGCACCTAAGAATTGGAATTCGGTTGGAATGTGGTTGGAAGAAGTTTCTGTGTCACCCCAATAACGTTATCTTATCTCTTTTACATGTTAACTTCGTAAAATAATACGAATTATGAAATAGCCTCCATAATTTTACTTTAAATGTGAAACGACTGAAACCAATAGGAAGCTGTTCCCCAAATTAAAACTGAGCGTTTACAAGAAGGTCGACGACTTAAGTGGTGCTCTGATTTTGGTAGATCATGACAATAAGTGTACTTAGCAAATAATAGGAGTGCCTTTGGTCGCGCAGTATTAAGTAATGATTTTTTTTTAAGTTTTTGGCAGCTTATGTGCTCTGCATTTCAAATGACTCGTTATCCTAGAATAAACGAATTCAACATAACATTTTTCTTTGATTTTCGTACTTGGTTCTTAAGAATTAGACGCAGCCCTAAGACTGGCTTGTCTGTCAGCTGGGGTAGAGGCCTTAGCAGTAAGTCCTTTCATTTTTTGACCATACTGGGTTACGTTACGTAAGAAATTGCCCACTACATTTGGAAAAAAGTATATCCCAATTCTTGATGCAATTTTTTCGGCTCAGATTGCATTCGTTGCAAGCACTTATCTGGGCCTTTTCCATCTCTGTCAAGACTTGTCCTTTCGCATATCACAAGCTGTAGTCTTAATTTACCAAACTAGTTGTGAACCAAATGAAAGCGATGCCGCCAAAACAAGACCAGTTTTGGAATTTGTGAATCAAAGTGTATCAGAATTTTGGATCCAGAAGGATGGACTAATATGGCTGTTGCCCTGAGTAATTTGAAGACAGTTAAAACTATTTCGTTTGAATCTATTCAAGTGACTAAGAAATTTTCAATGCATATTACGAAGAATAAATTAAGTGTAAACTTAAAAAGTTATTTTTTTTCTCGCAAATTAAAGTCACATTAAATTTCTCTCTTTAACACGAAAGCAAAGCTAACTTCGTCTGTGCCGAAGTTTAAATACACTTGAAACTTTTGTGACCACTGACTTAATTTTGTGGCTGGGTGGCTCAGCGGCTAGTGTGCGCGACCGCTGTGCATGAGGTCGTGGGTTCGATCCCGCCTCGGAACATCTAATGAAAAGTTTTTTCTTTGAACCTTTGGGGCTGTGTCATCTTGACAAGATAATTTTACTTTTACTTTACTTAATTTTGTGACCAATGACTTAATTTATGAGCTTTGTCTTGTGTCATCGAGATATTAAGTAAAAAAACTAAAAAAAAAATCGTATGGCAGCTACAAGAAGTGACTATCCGATTTTCGCGGCTTCGACATATGTGCAGTGTGCAGCTAAAAGATGACTGTGCAAAATTTCAGCTCGATAGCTTCAAAACTGAGGGACTAGTTTGCGTAGAAACAGATAGACAGACGAAAAAAGCTCAATCCACTCAGCTCCTAATGCTGATCAAGAATATTTGTATATACTTTATGTGGTCGGAGATGCTTCCTTCTATGTGTTCCAAGCTTCTGGGCAAAATTATAATACACTTTTTCTCTTGATTGGTAAAAAGGTACAAAATTAATCGAAACATGCTGAACCAATTTAAGTAAAGTGCAGTCTACGTTTAACTACTATCTATAAAATAATAGCTGCATCACGTCACGCGTCACGTTACAAACATCTGTTTGCAGCAACAATGTTTCAGTTAGCATTTCATTTAAATTTCCATTCTTCAAACGAAAGAATGTTAAGTCTAATGGCTACTTACATTGCACATCCAGCAGGAGGGAAGCATTCTGTCGAATCTTTAAGGTGGGATGCTCCATCACACACAAAATTCGAGCATTGTGATGTGCCCGATAGACGGCCGGCAGGCGTGCCTCACTCTTGGCTCCACTGTTGATTTTGTAGCCGTTCTTATCCTGCCGCACAAGTAGAAGAAGAAAAGGCAGAAGGATGATAAAAATTCCATTTAAATTAAATGCTAAATGGGGGATGGGGGGAATTGGATTGGCCAATTAGTCAAAAGCCTGTTATCAGCCAGCGACATCATTAATTTAAATTAAAATACAAGGGCAAGGGCATTGACCCCCTCCACACCCGTCCATTGCCTTGGCATGCAAATTTTGTTGGCACAGTTTTCAATCAATCATCGGGTGTGTGGGGGAATGTGTCCAACTAAACACGCAAATTTGTGGCATTTAGGGTCTAAGCGACAAACACACACACACAGAAGCAGAGACACAGACGGCAACTTCGATGTGTTTGACAGGTGAGTGGTCGGGGGGTAGTTTATGCAGCGCTTGACCAAAATGTCTGCTTTACATTATGCTCGAGTGCAAGACAAACAAATTTCGGCCTAACCGCAGGCTCCCTGACTCCAGCCAGCCGGAAGTTCGCTGCTGTTATCCGCACTTAATGTGTTTGTCCCGTCCGTTGTCCTTGTGGCTGGCCACATGTCCATGTGTCAGTCGATGAAGTTATCGCTTCGCCACTTGCCACTCAACCTGCTTAATCACTTTGCCAACTGGGTAGGAGGCAAGGGCACTTACCTTCTCGTTTTTGATCTCCTCCAGTTCGAGGACTTCTGCCGAGACTTTCTGGGCATGTCGATCTACACCAGGACTGAGTAGAACCTCCCAGGTTAAAGTGGGTCGCGGATTACCGCCCTCGCTCACACAGGCTAGATTTAGTTCGGAATTCTCTTTGACGGGCACAAAAATGTTGCCTGCATCCAGGCGTCGTGAGTCTATCAGGAGGTAGGGGGGCTTGGGACGATCTGGAAGATAGAAATAAATATTTTTGAATATTCTTAGAATAGCTTCCTTGTAACTTGTCCTATCTATGTCCCTACAGTAAGCCGATTTCCCCCAAAAGTATGCCCCAACAAATTCAATTTGCTCCATTTTCAAGGAAATTATGCAAAATGCTTGGCATTTCTTCTCCGCCCAAGTTTTGTCACCTTCTCCTGCAGCAACTGATGTGCAATGACAGCCATAAGACAGCCATTTGCAGCTAGCTTAACGCTTGACACAACTGTACTTTTACTTTTCCTCACCCCAACCCTACCCCCGCCACCCCCTAATCAGGAAAGTTTTTAGCTGAACTCGCTTTGGCTCATTGCCCAACAACGCGCTGCTCGTCCTCAGCTAATTTCGCAAATGTAACGACTTTTTTTTTTTAATGTTTGTCTAAACTTTTGTAGTTTGTATGTACTTTGGTACTCACCCAACACGACCAGCTTGACGGGCCGGGCATTCTCCGTATAGCGTCGCGTATTCTCCGCCTCGCACTGCCACTTGCCGTCATCCTCCAGCATGACATTGGTGATGGTTAGCGCACCATTAGCCTCCTTGATGAAGCGATAGTCGGTGACGCGAGCGGTGCGATCCATGGCATGAACCACCTGGCGGATGAGAGAAGTTTTGTGCGGCATTAAAAACTAATGTCACTTGAGATGGGCGGAATTATGCAAACAAAATAAAAAAAGCGAAAAGAAAAACGAAAACTTTTAATGCAGCGCATTAAATGCTCATAAATTGTGGACTATTCCCCCCCGCCAGACAATTGCTCTTAATGTTTTAATATCGGCAGCATTTATTTACACTTGGGCATGCAGTTTTATTACATTTTCGCCTCAAACATGCATAATAATGATAATTAAACGCGGATCCACAGCCACTGGTAATGTGGCAACAATGAACTGATGGCTTAAACACAGAAACTCTGCCCAATGTCTGTGCTCGCATGCGAACAATTTATGTGCGCATTCAAATGCTGAAGGAAAGTATGGAAACTGGAAAAAAATAATATGCGTAAATGCATAAAATGTTTCATGTTTTTAATGCATTTAAGTGCCAATTAAGTGCCGGGCAAAGGGAACGGGAAATGGTTTTCATAAATGAAATACAATTTTAATTGCATTTGTAGGCAGGCGGCAGAGGGCTTAACTTTTGTGGATTGGATTAAGGTGAAATAAAAGTGAGCTGTGCGGAACATGCGGCCTCACATATGCACATACTCTATGGCAAAGGAAGGGTGAGTGCGCTAAGGGAAAAGGGCAAAAAATTTTATGTGAAAAACGACATTAAAAAGTCATAAGACATTAGTCTTCTCCACCTTTGACAGCCGTGAGCTGAATCAAAGCCTAAGAGAACTACAAGAGATATACACAGATGGCTTCAAAGCAGCGATGTTCAAGAAGAGCGAGGCCAAAACGTGAGAGTGTATTGGTGTGCGATATTAAAGCGACACAGCCCAGCGTTGAACTGCCCTCAACGACGGCTGGGCAGCAAATGACGGCAAAGAGAGCTCTGCTTACGCTCATATGCCCGACATCGGCATGCGCTCGTCTCGTGTGCGTGTAAATAGCCGATTGCGCTCGGCTCCTGGGGGCTATGGAGGAACATCGCTGATTCAAAGCCTCGATCGAGAGTTAGGCAGCTCATGTGGCAAGATTTTTACATAGTAATTTTCGAAACATTTGGCCTGGATCATAGAGAAACAAGGAGAGAATCGTGTATGGTAGTGTGGTTCATAGTAAAGCTGCACCCGTTACGTGAATTTGACCGTGTCACGGTGACACTACGTGAACGCAAACATAGCAAACATTGAGTTCGTGCGTGAGCATCCGTGATCCTTCCTTTTTTGTGGGTGAATTAAGATCAAAACATCGTCAACGCAGTATTCCCGAAATTCTTTTAAATTTACATTGCAGTCAAAGCAATTAGAACAAATTTGACACCCGAGACACTCAAAGACACTTATTCAAAGAAACACTACTGCGACAATGGATGTGTCTTTCATTTGTCGCATATTTTGTTTGTCTGTCAGACCGCATACTCTTTTACAGCGAAAGCACTGGTAGTCAAGAAAACAAGCATTTTTTTTAATATCCAGTTCAAATCTCTGTGGGGCTAATTTTCAAAGTCTTCGGTAGAGCCTAGCTAAAACAGTGGCTGGCTGATCATCCTGTCTAAGACATCGTCAACGAAACGGTGTTCTTATAAGGACTTCGTTCAGGGTGAGCCGGGATGTCCAGCCCCTGTGATGTGCTAAACTTTTCTATATGTGTTAAAACCTGAGGCCCAAACCACCTGTGAAAACATCATGCAGCCAAAAACTAGGTGTCAGTAATATAATGAATCGCTCAGATTAATCCCTTATACACCTTTTCCAGCACACTGTGAATTAGCTCTACTGCGCTGTGTTGGCAGCAAAACCCGAACAGGTGGTTCGGAAGGGATGACTCAAAAATTTTGTTGAAGTTAGAACATGATACTCTATATGGGTTCTTGACAAGCACCCGGAAAATCCAGTAATGCTTCGAACAACTTTCCAACTTCAGCAGCTAATCCAGGGCACTTAAACTGTTCTTTGTCCCGTTGCTCAATAACAGAAGCACAACCAAATCGCGATATTGTAAACCATAGACATGAATCTACCCTCCAGATCATTTAAGTTAATTTGCAACAGACTTATCAGAATGAAAGCAGGACCATTGAATTATTTCTTCAAATTGTTTCTAATGTACTCAACCAATTCCCTGATATAATAACTACACACAGAAAAAAGTAGAACAAATAATTTAAGTATGAACGCTCTTGAAAAAAAATTTATTCATTCTTGAATTTTTAAGAATTTCGCTCTTAGAAATCGAGCTAAATTCGTTCTGTTTGGTGTTCTTAGGCGAGGAGGGTGAGGAAAAGAAACTGAGAGAGGAGAGCAAGCACATCAGTTTGTAATATAAATTTGGACGATGCTCAAGGCATTGTAGATGTGGTGCTGTTGTCTAAGCGTTGGTGTCTGTTGTGAGTGCAGTATTTCGAGGTCCTGAGTTCGATTCGCAGTAAAGGTAAGTAAAAAATAAAATAAAAAAACAAAAATAATTCACCTTTTTTACAAAAGAATTTTTGTACCCAATTCGGATCAAGAATTGCAGCTCTTGGATCAAGAAAAACGGGATCAAACATTCATACTTGGATCAAGAACTTCGTTCTTGGATCGAGAACTTTCACTCTTATCGAACTATTGAATACGAAAATTGATCCAAGTATGAAATTCTGTATTTTTTCTCTGAGTGTACAAGGTACCGCACTGCGCAGCTATAATATTCTCAGTCGACTTTGGTTCGATGATTGAAAGGGGTATTTCGGCTCGATCGCATTCGATTTCCTGGTCTATAGAGCAACTGTCCAGAGTTTTCTGTTTATTTCAGCCTTACGGTGGCGCTACCTCATGGTTATTGTATCATGAACAGATTCTAAATCAAAGAAGCCTAAAAATTTATAGCTTATGCTTGACTAGAAAGAAAATTAAGCCTAAGTAAGGTCTGGAACTTTAAAGAACCATTAAAATCATTAGCGAAACGTCATTAAAATGTGTTAAAACATAAGTAATATGAAAGAAGTTGAGGTGAAGCACAGACCTGGGCAACCCATCGCACCGGTGAGCCGAAGTAACTCGTGCTTTTCACAAAGACGCTTGCCGAACTTGCGACTTTTTGAGAGAGAGACACACAGAAGAGCAATTAAATCGACTGCTGACTTTAGTGCTCACCAACACAAGCAAATTACTCTGTTCTCTCCATTTGGTCGGGTCTGGTCAAGCATCAGAAGGCAGGTTAACGATAAAGGCAGACGAGTGCGATCGAAAAAATTAGTCTACATTACAATCAATTAAAAATTTGTATTTTTAATCATTTTTATAAGAAATATTTAAAAAAAATTCCCTTTTTAAGCTGCTCAAAGTATGCTCTAAAATATAGAGAATTACTTCCGCCTTATAAATTCATTTTACATTTCATAATTCCCGAATTGTTCCCATATGCAAAGCCATCCAGCGGTCAATATCCGCTGAGCTGCGGCTTAGCCCCCTCGCCACGACAGAAAAAAAAACAAAATGAAAATAAAATATATCCATAAAATCTTTTCGCTCCAGCATAAAGTGACCCAAAAAATGTGCTCTACTCTCTAACGACTATGATAAATTTTCCATAATGCGTTCAGCTTTTGTTGCTGGCGACAATCCACGAAACAAAAACAACAACAGACAAAAAATCACAGTGAAAATATGTAAACAAAAATATATTTGTATGCTCAAACTTCCGTTTCCGTTGCGTGCATTTGCATTTGCAGTTGGCCATTTGCTGTTTAGTATAAATTTTTCAAATTTAGTGCAAATATTTATGCGTATATGCATTTCACTTTGCCATTTTTTTTTCAGCTTCCGTCGAGCTTTTGCCGCAGCGGCCATTTTTGCTGGGAATTTATTAACCAAACGACGCATCTGACTGGCAACTGGCAACTGGATTCTCGATTGTGCAACGGGGCATTCAGTTGGAAATTTATGAGGCTGAGGCAGTGGGACAGAGACAGAGAGTTGAGTTTTTGGCACCTGTGTGTGAGGAGATATCGCTGGGTTTTTGGCCGCTGGACAAAAGCGTTAAATGAGCGTGGCAAATCCTTGTTTACAGCAACGCATCGGGCGTCCAGCGGATTACACGCTCGATTGTTTTGGACTCAGGCCATTGTTATGAGGGAAATGGCGATCTGTTCAGTTCGGCTTTTGTTCTGGGGTAATTATGATTTTTCGCCAGTTGTCTTTCGGTGGTGTTGTGGGGGGGGTGGTTGGGGCTTTTGCTGCTGCTGCAGCTGCCTCGATTCGCATATAAATTGTTGCATAACTTTGCATAATTTGCGACGCCGCAACATTTGAGGGTTTTTGGCCAGGTCGGGAGATTCTATTTTGTATTTTGTAATTTTCTAATTGCAATGCTGGCATTTTTTTTTTTTTTTTTTGTGGTAATTTTGGCATTTCACATTTAATTTTTGGCAAACGCAAATTGTGTGTAATATTTATGCGTGAATAATAATGTAAAATGTTGTGAAAGTTTTGCGAAAATACATGGAATACAACAGATGTTGGTCAGGTGGGCAGAGACGATGGCAGAATTTCAGGTAACGTAGAGATAAGTTGTGAATTTCTTGAGCATAATCAAACAAAGCACAAAAGTATAGCAGTTTAAAGCATTCTGCTTTAAAACGAATAGTTTCTCTGTTGCCAGTGGCAAATTCTCTGCTCACATTGCCGATCCCTGGAGAAGAGTAGCTCAGTGGTTCAATTGATTCAGCTCAGAGCTGTACAATAAAATTTTAGATGGAAGGATGGATTGAATGACTATCCCTTAGATATATACAAGGGTCTGCTTGTCTCATTCTCTATGTGAAATTGATCAATTTAGGGCATCACATAACAAAGTGCAGCACATTGGTTTGATCTTCATCATATATTTCTTATATTCTATTTCGAAAAGTGTGAAAACGTTTCCATTTAATTAGCTTTCAGTTGCATTCCCCACAACCCAGACATCTCTTCATTTATGTAACCATCCGTTCTCAGAGTTCACTTGGCCTGGGTAATATGGCCACTTATATGTTTCACTCCCGCTTTTGGGTATGGCAAAAATCTTGTCAGCAAACATTACTCCGCTGGCTGTCGCGTTGTTTGAACTGCTTCCTCCATCTCCAGCTACAGGCGGCCCCAAGCTACTAACTTGAAATTGCTTTCGGCAAATATATTAGCCTCTTGATAATTTTCAACAATAAATTCTTTGGCACACACACACTCCCATTCTCTTGGAGTCTAGGTTGGTCTGGTCTGCTCTGGGATAAACTCTATGCCAGCTCTGGGACTCTAATGCATTGTGTGCAACGCTCTAGAAAGTACAACAAAAGTCGCTCATGTTGCAAGCTGTCAGTGCAACACTTGTCGCATGTCATTGCCGCTCTGGCAGTGGACGAAAGGGGGAGGCGGTGGAGGCAGCAGCTGGGTTGTAGAAAGAGGAGAGGTTGCTGTTTTGCTGAAGACAGCGCACAAGACAAAAGTCAGCGCGAATGAGAAGCAGCTCAAATGCAATTGCAAATGCCCTGCGACGAGAGGGGAAACTAATGGAAAAACACAGCCCGTGATAATGATAAAATACTCAAGCCAGCCTTTCGTGCTCTTTCGTCTAGAATTTCTTACGAATTTGTATGTATTGGAGTAAATGGCAATTTGGTTTTCAAAAGTTTTCTTAAGCTTTGAGCAATATCTGTTAGCTAACTTCAAAGCTTCTTTTCTGTAATATTAAGTTAGGTCACACTAATTGTGGTAAAGGGAAGTAAGCTAAGGCTTCTACAAATTTTCAACAAATTTAACTTCGGTTTGGCCGAAGTTTTGTATACCCTTGCAGTTTGTTTTTATAACTACTTTTCAGACTCTACTTTTCTATGACAGCTGTACTATATAAATTTCCGATTTCGACCAAATTGGGTGGAATCATGGAAAAGCATAGTAAACTAAGAAATACGAAGTTTTGAGGCGTTTCAATTGAAAACAAAAAGTTTTTCTCATTAAAACTAGTTTTTCGACCGATCGTTCCTATGGCAGCTATATGCTATAGTCATCCGATCCGGCCGGTTCCGACAAATGTGCAGCGTATTTGTACCAAAAGACTTCGTGCAAAGTTTGGTGAGGATAGCTTGAAAACTGACGGAGGAGATAGCATAGAAACAGACGGACAGACGGACGGACGGACAGGGCTAAATCAACTCAGCTCGTCGTGCTGATCAAGAATATATATACTTTATGTGGTCGGAGATGCTTCCTTCTATGCGTTACAAACATCCGGACAATTTTATAATACCCTGTGCAAGGGTATAAAAATGAAAGAAAGCAAAGAGTATTCAGAGGATGATTCTGCTTTTTGAAAACTAGTTTGTTCTGCATAAGACAGAACTTCGAACAATATTTGACTTTAGGGTAAATGTTCTTAAATTTTTAGATTTTAAAACCTTCTTTCATTTTTAAGGAATGATTTTTCTATTCTCTTAATCGTCTTTCGTATTTTATTTGGAACAAAATTATATATATAGTAAAATGACAGATGGCGCTATGGTCTTTAGAAAGGGTGGCAGACTGGCAGTGGTAGAAAAATGGATCTAAAAACGAGGTGCTGTAAAAATTGACACAGAATATAAGTATCTTGGAGTGTGCCTGACGCCTACCCTCACTTTTAAAGTACATGTATTGAGGAGAAACGCAGAGGCAAAAGCCAGCATCAGCTACATATGGAACTCCTTATTAGCAAACCCTAAGAGTTCATGGAAGCTGTTCAACGCTGTATGCAGTTCATTTCAGGTATGGGGATACAGCTAATTTGTGGTGGTGGATAGTCTGCAGACATTCTTCTTGAAGAAAAACATAAGGCTACCTCCGATTGCCCATGGATATGCCCATGGATATTCACCTTGGATACGTAGGGAAAGCCCTATTTTTCTAAGAGAAGAGTCGACTGCAGCACATTCTTACATCCGAATTAATTAGAAAATAAAGTTTTTTGGGCACAAGAGCTGCATAAGATATACGCTTCTCTCACTATCAATTGGAAAAATGTTCTAAGATCTGTGGAAAATAAACGAAGAAAGCTGTGAGACAGAAGGCCCATGTGGAACGGATGATAAGGAAAGGGTCCAGCCAAACAAGAGCCTACAGATACCTCGATCTTAAGCTGCAACACCTGGCAACCAGCCATATCTCAAGGGTGAAGAAAGCGCGGCTTGATTTCAGGGATGCAAACCGATCGGAAATGAGGACTGGTTCGGTTTAGTGGTTCACACAGTTTCCGAACAACCGGTTCGGTTTATTACTTGGTTTTAAAGGCCAACTGAACGGCGGTTTCGGTTCGGTTCAGTGGTTCAGTCATAATTTATTATAAATTTAATGAAGGCCAGTTTCCTTTTTCGCATATAATCCCGATCTTCCCTCAAAACTTCGCGGAAAGGAATTCGCAACTCAATTTATGCTCTTGGATGACAAAAATCTGTGATATCTCAACCCTTAAGGTTCATCTTTAAGTAAAACAAACCAATATTTTTATAAACTTCTGAAATTAAGATTAGTTTCAAAAATGACAAAAACTTATTTTTAGGATTGCCGAATATAAGTCCTTGAAGCCCGTACTTACGGATAACGTCCCGAATTTGGTTTAAATCTGTACGGAAAGTTATTTTTTTACAGACTTTCGAAGTTAAGACAGTCAGAAAAGTTGCAAAATCGCATTTTTGTTCATGGATCGTCCTTGATATCGCCGAGACTCAAGTATTAAATCCTTTCTTAAGTATAAAGTCCCAGTTTGCCCGAAAGCCGTCCGAAAACGTTTCAAAAACTCCATTATTTTCTTGGAACCCCCTTAATTTTGCCCTATCTTACACTTAAAGCCCTTCCTTATGTATATCGTCGCAGCTTACCCTGAAATTTGCTCGGAAACTTTTTTTTTCAGATCGAATGGTCCAAAAAGTTTGTGGCAGCTTGCAGCCAACACTAGCTTGAATACAGTCGCCCTCATAAGAAACATAAGGACCCGGGCGACGCCGAGTATTCAGCTAGTTTGAAATATAATAATCTCTAAAGTGTATGTATGACTTTTAGACCATTTTGAAATTGAATTCCTAAAGCACATTTGTATAATAGGATGTTCTGGCTTCGTCCATAATGATATAACTTTTACTGTACTCTTGGCTAAAGCTGGAATAAGGTGAAGAAGCTTGACAGTCTAATGTCCCGCAATTTAAATGAGATACGCAAACAAATCGATTAGCAACTTCCAAAGAAGAAATATTAACTTATAACAGGCATATTAAGAGGTCTCTGGGCAATTGCAGGAGGTGTATGGTTGGTGCTACATAAGTACGGCATCAATAAGGACGTCGAAGATGTTATCTTCAATCGACTTGATATCTTTCAAATCGTCGATACTGTTTGCTGAAGACATCCTACGACTGAAAGTTGGATCTTCGGCTATCAGGAATTTCGCACGATTGGTCATTAAAAAATTGATGAAAAGCCACATTTTTGGATGGAAAATTCCTAGAGAAAATGTTAGGCGAATTTCACTGATTCTCACAGACGTGCCAATTGCATTCAAACGATACACGATTTTCGTTTGCGGCTCAGATTTGGGCGGGGCCCAATGGGCACACAAGTTTTTTCAAACGGACAATTATACGTGGCATGTTCTCGTGTGGGCAAAACCATCGAGCTAACTTGAGTTTGCTTAAGACGGACTGCTCTTCGAAATTTATATTGATTTTCTGCTGTAGTGATTACTGACCAATTTATATAATGCGATAACTGACCAATTTATATAATGAAAAGATAAAGTTTGACCACTTTAAAGAGCATTTATCATGATGTTTTCTGTGTGAACAGGGTACTTATCAGTTCTTTTATACATATGTAAAGAATTATTGTAGACTTTTTCTAAAAGAAAAGCGCATTAAAAATTCGTTCTTCCTTTAATCCATCTACAGAGTAGAATCTACACACTTATCTTCCGGCCACACACTCTCGCATTGCCATCGTACATTGTTGCCGCATCATTGTTGTAATTGCAGCTGCCGTACCTCCCCCCCTGCTCCCCTACAATTCGCGCCCGCTGTTCATCTGCTTCTTTTGCTCTTTCACATGGCTGGCTTTTGTTTTAACACAACTAATACAATTGCACCGTGGGGAAATGTGCTGCGCTGGCAGCTCGAAGCCCGAAGATGGCGTTGATTTTATTTGCCAAGAAGAGCGGCTGCCTGCCCTCTCCCAATCCCATCCATCCCGTGCGGAGTCAGACATTGTAACTAACGTAATAAACTTGTCAAAGGTACAAAGTAAGCGGCGTGTTGGCAACTTGCGGTGCCCCCTGGCCCCACCTTAGCCGCATGTACTAACCCGCTTTGTTGCTCATTTTCATTTGGGGATTCTGAGGCTGAGTGATTAATTTCTTGGCTTGATGTGATTTACTTGCAGTTGCAGCACCACTGGGCGACGCAGATGCAGCAGAATGAGGGACACTAATTGACTAATGGAGGCTTAGCGCGGCTTTTGACAAGCCAACGCTTGGATGCAATTTAAAGTCTGTTGAACTTAAACCTGAGAAGGCAGCCATAAAACTGTGGCAACTAGCTCCTTGTTGTTGCTGTCTGGCGATTGTCAGCCCGGCGAAACATATGGCGACTATAAAGCCAGCAAATTGCCACAACAAAGCGGTTAAACTGCTTGCACCATGGAATCTGTATAAAATGCTTTTGTCGGTGACAAATTGGAAATTTTACTGCAAATATGAAAAACCAAAAGAAAATCCATAAGCACGGCAAATCAGGTGGAAAAACGCAGGTTCTATCTGTTGTCACACAAATTTCGTGGTTCAAAATCTAATATAAAATGCAAAACAAGCTCGAACAATGTGAGCGCCGTCAAGTGTGCAACACTTTTTGAGTTGCTGCTAGTTGCAGGTGCAAAGCCAAGCCACAGCAACAACAAACAAAACAACTCTCCGGCCACGTACACAAGGTGTTGCAGTTCTTGTTGTTGGGCTAGTTGCAACTATTATTTGCCCATCAACAACTTGGCCTGCCAACTTGTTGTATTTACACTAAAACCAGAAAGCAAAAAGCAACAGCAACAACAAGAAGAACAGCAGGCAGAAGAGCAAAAATAACAACAGACTCCGTGTTGAGCTTTCCACATTATGATTATACGAATGTTTTTACATCTACAAAACCTACTCTTTGGGTTGGGGTGAATGGGTAACAATAAATTGTTCAACAACTTGCGAAAACTGTAATTAAGACCCAGAAAGAGCAGCTGCTGGCAAAGATGACTTTATGAAGAAAATTAGATTTTATAGTTTAATGAAGTTTTTTTAAATTTATTTTAGTTTTAGACTTTTTTAACTCCTAATGGACTGTGTGATGCAAAATATTTCACCAATATGGGAAACTATTGAATTCAAGAGTTCTTCAACACACAGCAAAACTTCGAGAGTGAAAAAAGTAAAACTACACGCAAAATTATGCATTGAGTAGGCTTTGTAATGGAACCCTACTGACAGAAATGCTGCTAAGTTGCTGCTGCCTCATAATTACAATGCTAAAAGTCAAGAAACTGATTGATTGAATAAAAAGCCGACTGCCTTATGGTAAAATATATACAAAAACTTCCAAATAAATAGCCAAATCAAGTAAGAGCACTAGAGTCGGCTGCCACGACTAAAATATACAGAAAATACCCTGAATCATGACCTTATCTCATCTACTTCTTCTACTTAGTTTCACCGAGTAATTGGATGGAAAAATATAGGTTCGATGCCCTGTTCAGTAAAGTATTGTTTTTAAACTTAAAGAAGGATAATAATATAGCAACTAAAGCTATCTTGCAATATATTTCCTAACAGATTTACGTGGAATGACTTCGACAATCCAGACAACAGTCTACTATCGGCCTGGTTATTAATTCTTACAGCGCAAAAGTTTTTTATGAAGAAATCAAATCTAAAACCGGTTTATATCACAAAAAATTCCGTTAAAGTGGACTTAAAAACAAGGCCGTACACTCAGAGGAAAAATTGAGAATTTCATACTTGAATCAAGAATGTTTAATATCAGAACTTCTAAATGAACGAAAATTCTCGATCCAAGAGCGAAATTTTTTATCCAAGTGAGCATTTCTTATACCGAATTTCCTGATCCAAGAGCTTTAATACTTGAACCAAGAACGAAAAATTCTCAAATCAAGTTGAAAAATTCTTGAATCAAGTCCAAAACGTACTTAAATCCAAGATTGCTCAATCTGGAATCAACAGCATAGCGCACTGTAATAGAAAATAGAGAATTTCATACTTCAACCAAGAATGTTTAGCATCAGAAAATCGAAATGTACGAAAATTTTCGATCCAAGAGCGAAATTCTTTATCCAAGTGAGCATTTCTTATACCGAATTTCCTGATCCAAGAGCTTTAATACTTGAACCAAGTACGAAACATTCTCAAATCAAGTTGAAAAATTCTTGAATCAAGTCCTAAACGTACTTAAATCCAAGATTGCTCAATCTTGAATCAACGGCATATTTCACTGTAAAAAACAAAAAGTTCGTTCTTGTATCAAGATTTATTTCTAAGAAAATTAATTGTCAAACTATGTAGCAAGTTTTAGCCGGCTTATGGAGTAAACAACACCACAAAGCTGCAGTCTTCGCTTGTAAATTTTTAGTCCAACAGCCGTCTCCACGACAGCTATGCCATAACTGCTCGTTGTTTCACCAAAAACCCCTCCCCCATAAGAATCGAAGTTCTGAGAGAGCTCATCGCTATTCTCCTCTCTCAGTTTCTTTACCTCACTCCCTCTTGCCAGGCAACACTCAACTGAGAACGAATTAAGCTCGATTTTAAGAGCAAAATCCTTAAAAACTCCTTAAAACCCTTAAAAAAATCCTTAAAAACTGAAGAACGAATACACTTTTTTCAAGAGCGTTTGTACTTAAATTATGCTCTTGGCGCTTTTATTGGTTTCTATTAAATTTTCAATCAAAAAATTCAGTAAAATTGTTTCAATGATCCAATTCGGTCGGATGCAAACCGGTTCTGAACTCAACCGAACAAAACCGCACCGAACTATTAGAACCAATCGCGAACCGAACAAGCGTTTGTTTAAAAATGCAGAACCGAACCAAAATCTGCAAAATATAAAGGTTCGGAATATGGGTTTCAGCGACCTGGTTTAATATTAGTCAAAGTGGTCGTTTCCCGGCTCAATGTCGAGGATTGATTACACTGCTCGACAGCGATATGAAAAATTTGTCGAATCGTTATCGAGATATTATCGATACTGTTTTTCGATTTCATCAAAAAAGGCCTTCACCTAAACTCTCATAACTTTTTTGTTCTACAGCTATTGAAAAGTTTAAGGGCAATTTAAAAAGATTAAACCTGGCCAACAGTTTCGTTTTCAGACATAAATGTAATAGGGAGAGGGCTTTTAATGCTATGGGCCCAAATGTAGAAAAAAATACCTGCTTTTTTTTCAAAATTTCAAAAATTATTGAAAGTAAAGTGCTTGTTAGTGCAAACAGATAAACAAAATGTATGTTTTTTAAAATTCGAATTTAAAAAACTGAATTTTCCTTAAGAAAAGCCATCAAAGACAAAAATTGGACATGAAATGGACCTTGTGGAAGTTTTTAGACTTTTACAAGTCCTGATTTGAAATATTGACTCAGATCAAAATTTGCAGTATCTATTTGAAAGCATATATTACTCATATAGACAGAATTAAAGATTGCTAAAATCTAAAATATCCAAGTTTTTTCACAAAGACCCATTTCCGGCTAATCCGTTCTATGGCAGGCATGGGATAATAAAATTTATAATTGCTGAGTTTTGGAGCGTTAACGTTGTATCAATGGCCATCTGCCATCAAATTATTTTTGTTTGCTTTGATACTTGCTCTTGTTATATTTCTCTCCTCGCCTGTTCTATCGCTCTCTCAAGCTCACTCGCAGCAGCGCAGTTGCCAGCGCCACTTTGGCCGCACTAGAATTTTTGTAAGGAGCAGGCGAGAGTCACTGCATATGACAACTCAATTAAAAAAGACTTGTTAATTATTTGCGCGCCTTGTTAATTTCATTTGGTTGGTTTTAACTTGGCCAATTGGGGAGGCAAACCAGTCTCTGAATGGAGCTTAATAACAAGAAGGAATCTTGCGCTCTTGCAAATCTAAAGTTTTGATTCTCCGGATCGTTGTTTAAATAAGAACTTGCAAATGGCAAATGATAGTGTGTCAGCAATTGAAAGCGAGCTGACGAGGCTAATCTTTGTTGATTTTCTGATGATTATTTCACTCGGAAACGGGAACACGAAACTGAAAACAGTTTGGAATTGCAATCGTTTTAGTCTTTGAATGTGTTCGGAAATGGGAGCAAAATAGGGTAACAATATTACACACCTGAAACATTCTTGACCTTTCTACATGCACAAATGTCTTTCCATTATTTAAGTCTGTGAGAAGGAAACGTTATACCGACAGACCAACGGACTGGCAGACAGATAGACAAAATTCACCTGTATGGCTGCTACTTATCTCTTTGTTTCTAGATTAGTTGCTTTCACATTAAGAAAGATAGGGTAATCATATAAGAATGAAAAGAAAAGTATTCGAAGAAAACTATGTCGATTACAAATTAATACATTTGCAATGTACAAACGACTTAGCCAGGCTAACGGCAGACTGCTCAAGTGTACCCAAGAGCCAAATTCTAATAAAAATCGAAAAAATTCAGTTAAAAACAATTGGGGGGAAAAGCGAAAACTCTGATTATAATATGATTCATTTCAGAATATTTGCTGGTATTTTTTTGAGAGCATTGCCGAGTCGTTTTTGTACAAAAACTCACTGCTGTTAACTCCACTTTCACCTCCCCCTCTCCCTCCCCCTACTACTTCAACTCAACGTTACCTGCAGCCAAACACTCGGCAAGTGCTGTGTGTTATAATTGCATTACGCCAAAAGGTAGACTACAGTTTTTGCACTTCTCGTTCCATCTCCCTCGCTCTCTCTCCCTCTGTTTCAGCCGACAACTGTTTGTGTTGGCAATTACAACTCAATAACTTTTGCCAGTTGGCAGAGTTAACTTTTTGCCTGATGCTTGTTAATATTTGTGTTGCCTGCTTTGGGGCGTTGCCGGCGCTTTCACGTAATTAGAAGTTGCAAAAAACAAGGCGCTGGATGAACTCTTAAAGCGCCTTTTGACATCAGAAACTATCAAATAATAACGATTATCCCATTTGCATAATGCGACAGTTAAACGACAAATAAGCGGACACAAAGGACCAGACAGATAGTGCAGAGGGCGAGGGAGAGGGAGAAAGAGGGAAAGCTGGCACTCGAGACGTCTGAGAAGAGCATAAAAAATAAGGCCCCACAGACACAAAGGACAAACAGAGGAAGGAAAATAACTCAAGAAGAAGCTAAGAATGCAATTAAAGTCAAAAGCGGCAAACAAGTTGGCAGCCCTGACAGCTCCACTTGAGAGAGAGAGGAAAGAGGATGCTTACCTGTCCATTCTTGTACCACATGCTAGAGGCTATGTCCAGATCCACCTCACACATAAGCCTAATCTCTGAATGCTGCTCCGCATAGACCACGGACATTTCCTCATCCTCGTAGGGATTGGGCAAAACGGGACGAAGTGGCAGTACTCTGGGTTCCAAAGACTCCTCATCGTCTCGCGTGCCGACCCCGCTATCAAACTCCTCCACATCATCTATGATGATGACTGGCTCGGGCTTGGCTTTGGGCTTAAGATCCAGCGGGGTGGAGCGTGCTCGCTTGGCCACCAGCATCAGAGCTGACTCATTCGCATAGGCACTGCGCGCTGAGGAGGTCCAACTGTGAACTGTGGTAACAATAGCACTGGTAGTGGGTGTGACCAGCAACTCCTCTACTTCATCCTCTTCGGTTTCGCGACGCATTCGCCGCCGGACAGCACGATGCGCCTGATGGAACAGACCCGTACGCGGATGCACCTTTTTGTATTTGGCCTTACCAGTGCCATGGTGTCCCTGGTGAAGGTCAACTGTATGATCGGTGCGTGTATGAAGCCCCAGAAGTCCATGTGTTTGCTCTGATATGCTCAGCCATTTCTTGGCTGCTCGTTGTTCGGCGGGCTTTGTCTTTGTTGTTGACTTGGCATTGATATTCTGTGGTTGTGTGTAGGTGGTGCCTGCAAGAAGAGAGAGAAGGAAAAGGAGAATGAGTGATGGTGATTGAGATGCGAGTAAAGCAGAATAGTGAAGTAAGTCTGAGGTGTAGTTGTATATATTAGAAAAAATCTTGGAAATCTTATTTGGGAGAGCCGCGTTTCCCTATGGCTGTGTGCTTAACAACAACACTTGTGCACCTAGCGCATAGGCCGTGGACGCTCCTGGAACATAGGAATAGAAATAGGAATAGTACAAAAGTTAAAGGCCACAGAACTGAATAGACAAAAAGTAAAAGCGCTCCAGTTGAATACGTCTACGACAATTTCAGAACAGAAACATAAGAAATATTACAATATAAGGGAATCAAAGAAAAGACAAGAAAATGTATTAAAAGAATGTAGGGGTATGATTTGCACTTTCCATAATTTTTGTTAGTTTATTAATAAAATTCCCGTATTTTGTGAGAACTATTTCCGAACTATATTAGTCTGGCAACTCTGTACTTAATGCCACTAACAGCTGACCAGTTGGTATTTTACAAGATGGCCGACAAGCGGCCCATGCTTCAATTCCAACTTCCGGGTTGTACATCTTTCTTTCTGAAATTGGTAGCCGACGTGAGCAGAACACCAGATCAGTCATTGTGAATTGAGTGTGCAAACTGTATTTAAGCCTGGGAGTGCAAAGGCTACAAACAAGAATAACCCATTGAGGAAGCCTAGTTCTGGCTGGCCATTGCGGCATCGCGATTATATGGTCTTGCCAAACAATTCTAAAAGGCCTCCCGAGTTCAAGAATACACCCATACACTCATGTACATTAAGGTGTGTGTGAATAAAACTTGCTTCCCTTATCTTTCCCGAATAATTGTACTGCTCATCCTGGCTTAGCAAATCAGGAATTCACATTCTTTCTTAGTGGCGAGAAGCGAGACTTCAGGACTTGATCTTTGTGGCCTTCTCCGGCCAAACCTATGAGAATCATTTTCCTGGACTTTCTATAACTATTACACAGAAACCTTTATTGATTTCATAGAAATATAAACTAGTTGTAAGTCATTAAGTAAGCCCTTATAAGTAAGTTAAATTGAAATAAGTATATCCGGCAATTGCATCAAGTGGATCCTAATTTCTTTTATAGTTCTCTCAGTGCTACAACATCAGTCTGAAGGCCAGGCGACGACGTTGGAGTCAACTGTTTTCTGAGTACGGCATAGCTGCTTACTGCCTTAAAGAAAAGCTTTACATAAACATACTCCACCCGCATTTAAGAAAAGTCCACGTCCAAAACATCGAGTCCACGGACCTTGACCAGGACGGATAGTTTGAAAAGAAAATCCTAAGTTGTAAAACATTTGGTTTGATTGAACATCAGCTGTTCTACTTGAAGTTAATGTACATAAGCAGCATGTTCGGTCGACTTTTTGGACCTAATCGATTATTGCGACCATATTGATTTCCTTTATTAATATCGTATTATAAGATTATTCGGGCATCTGTCGTAAAAGCAGGCATATAACATCCACGGCCTTTTCAGGGTGGGAGGGTAATTTACGAAGAACGTTAACACCTTAGCTCTTCAATGAGATATAGTCAGTGTAATCTTTTAGTTAGTCAATTGGTTAGTTTTTATTCCGTCCCTTCCTTAACTTAGTCAGCTCGGAAGCTGCTCGTCCCTGTGCACAGTCGGCCCTGTAGGCAAAGTACGCCTCCAGTTTGCTGCACACACACCTGTGCTCGTTACATGAAGAGGCAAGCATTAAAGACAGAAGAATGAAAGAAAGAAGGAAAGAAGAAAGAAAGAAGAAGGAAAGAAGAAGAAAGAAAGAAAGAAAGAAAGAAAGAAAAAGAAAGAAGAAGAAAGAAAGAAGAAAGAAAGAAAGAAAGAAGAAAGAAAGAAAGAAGAAAGAAAGAAGAAAGAAGAAAGAAAGAAAAAAGAAAGAAAGAAGAAAGAAAGAAAGAAGAAAGAAATAAAGAAAGAAAAAAAGAAAGAAGAAAGAAGAAAGAAAGAAGGAAGAAAGAAAGAAATAAAGCAAGAAAGATTGAAAATATACTTGATCTGCTAGCAAGTATAAGAAGCATATGTCCCATACATGTCAAACCTTTATCTCTTAACATCTCTGAGATCTGTTTGTTCATACGGACAGACGGACAGACAGACAGACAGACGGACGGACAGAAGGACATGGCTAGATCTTCTTTGCGTTTGACTGTCTCGGCCGCTGCTATTAATGCCCGCCTCTCGCCTCTGTCTTGTGCGAGCTGGCACCAGTTGGACAGTTCAAGCGCCTTAATGTCTTTTCGGTCGTCCTACAGCTCCTGCTTTCCCTAATTCGTTCGCCTTCCGCCTGTACACTTTTTTTATTGGAGCTTCTTCATCCATACGAGTAACATGTCCAATTCAGCGCAGCTGCTGTTGTTTTATGCGCTTGACTAGATCAGTGTCCCCATACAATTCGTGGTTCATACGGGTGCGGAACTCATCGCCAATTTTTACAGGTCCATAAATCCTCCGAAGGACTTTTCTCTCGAACACGCCGATCGCCTCCTCATCCACTGTTGTTAATGTCCATGCTTCTGCGCCGTATTGCAGAACTGGGATAATAAGCGACTTGTATAGCGCGATTTTCGTTTTTCGAGAGAGGGCTTTGCTCTTGAACTCCTTACTAAGCCCGTAGTAACATCGGTTTGCAAGAGCTATTCTTCTTCGGATCTCCAGACTGATGTTGTTGTCTCTGGTAATCGGCTATTGATGCTGTTCAAGAATATATATACTTTATAGAGTCGGAGATGCTTCCTTCTGCCTGTTACATACTTTTGCACAAACTTAACATACTCTGTGTACCTCTGGTACAGAGTATAAAAAGTAGATAGAACAAGAAGAATAAAGAGAAAAATGAATACAAAAAGCAAAGCGCGAACATTCTTAACAGAGTTTGTTGAAAAGTCTTAGACTCCAATGATTTTTTTAACCGCACCAATCTGTTCATAAATTTGTACAGGGTAAAACCTATCTTCAGCTGTACTCAGCTACATTAATGGCTATTTCTAAGAAGAGTGTGCCAGGTGTCGACTTGTAGATCGAAAAGATGGCTCTTGTTCAGGAATCGAAACACCCCGAGTAGTTCGGCTGTACTGGTTCGGCATTACGAAACGCCTAAATCTTCGTAGTGCGCATCAACCATTAGCCAAGTATTTGCCTAACGAATTTTGTATGGAAATGTCCGCAAAACGTACCGATCGGTACAACCTTGCATTACCAGTCGTTAGAGTGGTGATGGGTGCTCACTATAGTTCATGTATTAGACAAGCGCTGTGATGCTTTACCTTTCGTAAACGACGGATTAACGCTTAGTGATGCATCACGTGGCTAGGCGTGATATTGTCTTGACTCCAGCAGAACTATAGGTATAGGAAATATATAGAAATTAAAAAAATAAAGTGTCGACAGCGTTACGGAATAGATATAAGCAATAGACCTCCGTTCCGTACACCGAAAAGGGTATCAATTCTTTGTATTTTTTTGCTGCCATCTCAAATGGACACACTTTATTTCAATTCCTATCCACTCGAAATATTTTCATTTGACAGTTTGTGTCAGTTTTTTTTATCAACTATTCCCCCATGATAAATTTGTACTAATTCCAACGCTGGAATTAGGTTAGCACAGCTCACTTTCAGCCGAATACCAAAATCAATTCAGTTTTTGTGTAATTTTTTTTGACCCTCCTTCAACAAATATCAACTTTTTATGCGGCTGCCTTTATCAATATGCAAAATGGCAACGCGTCGAGGGGCGTGTCAGGCAATCAAGCGCTGACATAATTACATGCTCGTATATGTCAGCCTGATTACAGACGATTTTCCCTTAGATCCGAACATGCAAATGACATGAAGTGGTGGGTAATTTTTTATTCCTGTCGGTTTGCATACAAAGCTTCAACTGTTTTTTAATTATGTCAACAATAATTTAATGCACTCTCTGCCTGAGTGAGTGTGTGTGTTGGCTATAACAATATTATTTTATGCAAATGCACAAAAAAGTGGTTTGAAAATATGAGATAAAAATATTGAACAAAATGCGCACTTTAAAATTTTAATTCAAGCAACTTTTTGTTGCCCTTCTGTCTAAGTAAATCTGAACCCCTTCTGCTATTTCACCCACGCAGGCATATAAAATCAAAGTCCAAACATTAAACAATAACTCACTTGGGGTGTGTGCAGTCAATACTCTTGCTCAGCTCGGCTCCATTTCCGCCCATTGTCAACAAGGACTAAGCGCCGCACGGTATGCAACACAAGTTCCACACAAGTTGACTCCTGTGTGGGTGTGTGAGGTTCGTGCCTTGCACTGAGCGTTGATTAGGTTAATGTCCTTAAGGCATAAGACCAGCTGGCAAGCTCTTCTCCACACCCACCCACCCACCCACCACCACCCCGCCGAGCCGCTTATGTGTGTGTTATGCACTCGGCTTGCAACTTGCACCTGGGCGAAAAACACAACCAGCAGCAGGTCCTGTGTGCAATCCTTGTTGTGCATTGTTTAAGTTTCACAACGTCGACAACTTTGCCAACCGCCACTTAATGCAAGCGCAAGAGTATGGTAAGTAAGGGAGCGTGGGAGAGAGTGAGACGGGGGCGGCGTGACTGCACTTTGCCTGGCTTGCGGTGGCGGCTTTTGTGGCATTGCCTGCGTGGCCAAACAGCAAAACAACAGCCAGAGAGGAGCAGCAGCAGCAATTGCCAACTGGCTTGGCTCTCTGGCAACTAAAAGCCTTTTAATCGATTCTAAATGGTCTACAAAATTATTGTGTTAATTTACATTTCCATGTTTGAACATTTTGCGACATTTTGCCTTTTGTGAAGGATTAGAAATTGATTAATTAACTTGGCTGTTTCTTTGTGAGTTGTGCAATTTGTTTATCAAAATAAAGAAAATATCAACAAATATTTCTGATAATTATCTTTTCAGCCCAATATGATGGGATTTCAGGTTTTAAGAAGCAAAATCCCCCACCAAATGCATCCGGGAATAAGCAATCATCTATACCAGAGGTGCCCAAAGAAAGCTTTCGGCTGCGTAGACACCAATACAAATGAAGAAAATATTTCTGAAGCAACAACAATCACTAGAAATAGAAAGAGACTACCGGTATTTGCCTAGACGAATTCATTCGTCGCCGACAACAAACTTTACGCTGGAGACAAAGCATATGACTTATTGTCGCTTTCAACTTTGCATGAGGCATAGAAGAGAAAGAGAAGAGAGATAACATACGAAGTAGTTGCAAATGTAATGCGAATGAGTCTCTATGCTCGCGGCAATGTCTATGCGTAAAACAACAACGAATGCGGGGCCAGCGCATAGGCTGTGGGCACCCCTGATCTATACAATCTATCTATAAAAGAGAAACACAAATGAATTCTATGACTCAAGGATGAGTAAGCTTAAAAAACGATCTGCTTACCAAGAAAGTTTCATTGACAATTCCCAAATCCCTTTGTTATGTGTATTTAAAATTTTGTAAACAAAATTTTCACATTTCCATTTTTCACAATTTATTTGGTTCTCCATTTTCATTTCATTTTACCATTTAATTCAATAAATCACTTGAGAGTTATTTGTTGTCAAGGCAGCAAAAAAAACTAACCAAAAAAAAGGGGAAAAAAACCAAAAACTATTTGCACACAATGTGGGAATTCGTAATTCTCCGACTTTGGGCCAACACTCAATCATTTTTACACTCAGACAGAGGCAGTTTCTCGGTCTCTTATCAGGCGTAAATAATCACAGACGTTGGCTAAATAATAAATACATATGTACAATGCACAAACATACTCGTATACACCCCTGGCCTGGCTGACCAATCAACTGGCCCTAATAGCCTCGAACCAAAGAGGCACTTAGGCGGACGACATGAAAAATGATGCAGCAGAGAGTAGGAGAGAGAGAGGGAGAGGAGGGAGAAATAAAAATAAATATTAAATAATCATTTCCACAAGTTTTGTTTTCATTTATTTGTTTGCTTTAATGTGTTTGATATCCATTTATGGCGGGTGCCACTGTGCGTATGCGCATTATGACATTAAATTTGTGCATACACTTTAGGAGTATGTCACACTTTTTGATACCTTGGTTTTAAGTACCTTTCCTGACATGGGAGAAAAATATGCAAAATGCAAACGAATTGAATAACATTTTCATGACTGAACTGTTTTTCCTTTCCAAATTTATAGAAAGAGCCATGAGGGTCTGAAGATCTGTGAAGTCTTTTTCCAGATTCCCCCCTTAGATTAAAATGTCTCTAAAAAGCGCTATCAATCTAGGCCCAACTGAAGGTTTAGTTGAGTCCTAATGGTTGTCAAGGCTAAGCCTCAGCAAGTCCACTAGAATAAGCAAATCCGTCGACTCAGGGCTGGGCACAAACGAAAAAGTGGAAGAAGGACTTAGCTTCTTCCTCGACCCAATAAATTCTAAAGAAGCCGTGGTCTAGCTATGACCCTATCCACTGCTGAACAGTAAAGTCTGCCGCTTGAAAGCGCTTGCCATTTGTGGTTTAGTAAGAGTTCGAAATTGTCTCGTAAACTGAGCCTTTCAACGATCTGCCTATCTGTAAGGAAGCTGGAGCAAGTTGCCTGCATTGCCAGTTTGTCTGCTTTGATTTTCCCCTCGATATCCGTTGGCCTGGAAACCAAGTGCAGAGGATTTCGGACTGCTCTGCCATCTTTTGAAGAGACTTTGTTTAATCGTTTACTGATATCAAACTGCAGAATAACGAAACTTGTGAGATAATCGTTGCAAAGGTGACATGACAAAACGCCCACGGACAAAAGACCCATATCAAAATTAATCTTAGTAAAATGTTATTGGCCTTATGTCCTTATGTTCATCGGACTTTTCGCCCAGGTTAATTTGAGGTCCTGCAGGGTGCAAAACAAAATATGTGCCTTTTGCATATCAAAAAAGAGGAGCAACTTTATAAGTTCAAAACTTCTTCATGAGGAATCAGGCGACTCTTAAGAGAATTTGCTATCCGAACGATGTCCCAAAATCGCCTGGCGAACGCACGACATTTTATGTATAGTCTCTGGTAATCTGGCCAATTGTGATGTAGCGGGTAGTGTGTATCTCCGCAATACCATCTCGGGCCATCTAACCTGTCTATTTTGGGAAAAGTAGCTTGCTTGGCTATGGCATTGGGGCTGTGTGCGGATCGGCAGCGCTTACGGTTATCCTTTACAGACTGCCGGTTAACGAATATACCGAAGCCGATGGCTGTCTGAAATCGCCTGGCGGATAGCTAGCATTTAGCGCTCAAACTCTGGTGAAACAGTGCGGATCGGCCAGACCCTAAGCCAGAGGCCGGCATGTCGGTATTTACTGGGCATAGGAGAACTCTCAAAAGCAACGGCTTACTTACAGTATAAGGACTATAAGCGTCGCTGCACTGCGCGTTCTGCTCTCACACACCTAGCAAAAATGGGATTGAGTTTTTTCCCGGCCCCTGCCCTTAACTGACGGCAGAATGGTTAACAGAGAATAAGCTGGCGCCTGCCGAGCGGCTGACATTTCATTTTTAGTCTCTGACTACCCTTAACTGACTGCCGGATGTTTACCTACATTTGTAACGGTCACCTGTCGACTTTCTTCCGGCAGCACCTAGCACAAAAAAAACTTCTGAGTGTCGTTTATCAACCCTGAGTGCGTACAATATCTTGCAACAAATTCTAAACACACTTAATATTCTTTTATAAAACTTATGAATTCACTTGTAGAATAAGTCCATCAGTATGGAAAGCGCAAATTGGTCAAGTTTTATATTCGTCACTGTGCGTTTGATGTCATTTAAATTTGAATACGGACTTTACCTCCATGGGCTTAATATCCGGACATAAGACCCAGAAAATTTCTGAGTTATATTTCAAAGTAATGATTGAAATTCTTCATATGGGCCTTATGTCCGTGGGCGTTTTGTCATGGCACCCGTTGCAAATTATAGCCAAAGTGCTGTTTTAATTATGTGAATCTCAACCTAAAAGAGTTCCATAAAATTAAATACCGTGTTCGAGAATAAGACTTCATCCCTGATAACACTTTTCTTTGTCTTCTTACTGTTAAGATAAAGGATCTCAGAGTAACCGAAACGTGTAGCGGCAAAAGGGCAATGGCAATGAGCTGTAATATTCGCAAACCCACCCCGACATCTTGGTCCATGGGCAAAGAAATTCCATTGTGCATGTTCAAATGGAAAAAAGTAGGGCTCGTCATTCCAGAAGCTAATGTTTGATGTAGAACAAATAATTGTAAAAACAAAAAAACCTTTATTTTTATTTTAAATGGACACGTCATGGCCTAAAAGTTTTGAGAAAATTACTCATACGTCATGTGATTTATTTAGTTATGTATTATCAACTGGTAATACTAATTTTAACCGAAACTGTTTACCATATCAAGAACTTTTCAGAAAAACTTTAGTACATTTCAATTGTTGTCAACTTTTGAAATTCATACCTAGTTTCTACTTGGAATTCAAACAATTTTCAATCAAAATCAGCACCGACTATTTTTGAGTGAAACTAATGTATGAAAATAGGCAACCCTGCGTAAGAGTGTTTCAAAAACTTTAGATCCTCCGCGAGCCACTTAAAACTCAATTTGTTCTACTTTTGTTTTATTTTACGTCTAATCTACACTAAAACGCATCAGGAAGGAGGTGAGACCATGACCTTAAATAGTTCATACTTAGGAGGTCCGCTCTAATGTTCTAATGGCTTTCATCATTTTTTATCTTAAGGTATCTTAATAGTCTTAAGGCTAGCCTCCTCTCAGAATTTCGCAATTTCCTTAAGAAAATGTCAATATTCAAACAAATGTTGGGCTTATTGAAGGCCCCGACCACCATCCTTTTGGCAATAGACATTCGGGCCATAGCCCTCCATGGTCTGCTCGCCATGGTTTCCGGAATCTATGATAAATCTTAAACAGAACCACTGCGAAATATGGTCAATTAATATTTTCATAAAGACATGTACGAATAAAACATACTTGCTCACTCTCTCAACAGTTCGTTTGTTTTTGCATCCCTTGTGTTTTCTGTTTCATGTTCTCGATTAGAGAAACAGACAAAGCTGATAAAAGATTGAAAAGGATAATTTCGGTATGTTCTTCATAGCTGAGCATAAGCAACTGAGCCAATCGAGACAAGTGTCAGCTTAAAGTGAATTTTTTTTGAGGCAAACGCGCAACACACATACATGCGCAAAAAATCTTTTTGGTTGAGCAAAGAGTTCGTTAAGAAAAGTCAGAGGCAAAATGACATTTCGGTTCCGGTTTCCCACAGTCCTACAGTGACTGTTGCAGGGCTAAAATTTCTTTAAATCAAGACGTGACGGACCATTTCTGAAAACAGATTCGTGTTCAGCACGCAAAATACATATGGAATCACCACCAACCCTTCAATATTCTGAAAAAAAGTCTAATTTTGTTGCCTAGTGTTATCAAATATCGAATAGTAACCATAAAACAATCGAATATCTAACGACATTCTACATGTTTTACAAAACTCACTTTTCTTCCACCTCAAGAATCCATTTGAAATTATTTCCAGTTGTAGTTGTAGCAAATAAGTCACAAAAAGGCTCATCTACGAACGAATTGGTTCAAATAGCAGTCCAACTGTTTCTTTTTTCTTAGTGTAATTTCTTAATTTGGATCATCTTGTTTGAGGTTCCAGCATTTAGCTTTGCTCTCAAATACATTCTGATACAATTTCCCCCTTTTGCAATTCAATTTGCACTTGGTAGTCACCTGTTGGCCCCAAAAAAATTCCCCCCAAAAGCATAGGAGTATCAATTGCAATCCTTTTGTTTGGTGTAAACTGCTAGCAAGGAGTGCCATACGGCTCCTTTTACAAAGCTCATACATTTATTTATGACATTTTGCAATAACCGAACATTTGCGTAGTTCGAGTGGGAGTTCGGTTGGGCAGAGGTAGTTACTTTGCCTCATGCAATATTTACCCTATGCATGCAAATTCTTTGGTAATCCTTTTGCACATTCAAAGCTATTTTCAGGCCTAGGTTTAGCATGAGTGTGTGTGTGTGCTCCGGCTGCTGCTGCCTGCGTTGTTGTTGTTGATAAATTTACACAAGTGTATGACAAGCTTTCAAATGGTAATTAATATTCATCTGAGACTCGCCCACACACTCTCTCTCTCGCTCTGTCTCCGTCAACTGAAGTCAACTAGAGGCAAACGCAAGCACATCGTCGTCTGTGTGTGGTTAAATGACAAAAGCAGAGCCAGCCAGATCCTTGGAGCTGGCACCCATTGTCATTGTCTGCTTTTGTCTATCCAGCCCTTTTCTGGTTCGTCGTTTTTGTGTGTTTGTAGCTAAATTAAAGTTGTCATTTTTCAAGTGAACGCACAAAAGTATGCAATGCGCCTAATAAATTTCAGCCTGGCAAAAGGAAGTGGAAGTTGCAGTTGGAGCTGGAGAGATAAACTTGCCCGCCCACACCCACTCATACACACACACACAGACTCAGCGCTAAAATGTTTTCACAACAGCTTAAAAGTCTGCTACACTTTTTGCTGTGTGCGTGTGCCTTGTTTGTTTACACGGAGTTGTAGTTGTTTGTGCTGTAACTTAAGTTGTAAATGAAGATTGCGCCGGAAATTGTACAAAACTGATGACTGCTAGACGGCCACGCCTCCTCCTAGCGCCTTTAAGTTGTGCGTGTAAATTTAATGAAGCTACCACCCACACATGCAAACACACTCAAGAGAGAGGAGAGCGCGCCGCGGCACATGCTCCTGCATTGACGGCGCAAATTTACGAATGTGTTGCATACGCTGCGGCGCATAAATTCTCTTCTCAAGTAGAAAGGAGGAGAAAGGAAAGGGGGAGCTAGTTGTTTGATAGCTAATAAAATTGTTAGTTTTAGGCTAAAAACTTATTTGGCTGCCTTTTTGGCTCATTACAAGGAACAAGTTTAGCGAATTTATCGATATTTCATTTTTTCCTTCGAGGTTTTTGTTGGAAAATCGAACCAAGTTTAGATATTTGAGATCATAGTACTAGACTGGAAATAAAGTGAACATTTGTGGCTGCCAGAGGCTAATTTTGTGGAAAAAAACAGAACTTTTCATCTGCGGGGTCGAATTTGCTTTAACAGAAAACTCCCAAAACATCTAAAAAACTATTTTCAATCAAAGTTGCCTTAAAGTCAGATTTTTTTTTAATAACGAACAAATTGTGTTAAAAAACCACAGCTTTTCATCTTCGGGGTCGAATTTGATTTAAAAAAAAATGCATGAAAAACGACTTAAAAACTGGGAAGTACGTAAAAAAACAAATTTTATTTAAATTTGTTACATGTTTTGTTTGATTTAGTCGCAGATTTGGTAAAAATAACAAAACTTTTCATCTGTGGGGTCGAATTTGCTTTAAAAAGCTCTCAAAATCGATAACAACAAAGCTGTAAAGTATGTGAAAACACATTTTAAACAAAATGTCCTTAATATTATGTGTTTCGCTTAACTCAGGCGCCACAAATTTTTATCTTCGGGGTCGAATTTGATTAAAAAATGACTAAAATCGACAAAAAAACTGGTAATAGAAAAACAAGTTTTAATACAATTTTTCCTTAGGTCAATTTTGTTGAAAAAACCACAACTTTTCATCTTCGGGGTCGAATTTGCTTTAAAATAAAATTCATTAAAAACGACTAAAAAACTGGGAAGTATGTAAAATCAAATATTATTTAAATTTGTCACATGTTTTGTTTGACCTAGTCGCAATTTTGGTTAAAAAAACAAAACTTTTCATCTGTGGGGTCGAATTTGCTTTTAAAAACTCTCAAAACCGACAACAACAAAACTGTAGAGTATGTGAAAACACATTTTAAGCAAATTGTCCTTAATATTATGTGTTTCGCCCAACTCAGGCGCGAATTTTGTTTAAAAAAACCACAACTTTTCATCTTCGGGGTCGAATTTGATTAAAAATATCACTAAAATCGACAAAGCAATCAACTGGTAAATATGAAAAACAAGTTTTAATAAAATTTTCCCTTAGGACAAATGTTTTGTTTGACTCAGACGCGAATTTTGTCGGAAAAAACAGAAATTTTCATCTTCGGGGTCGAATTCGCTTTAAAAAATTCATAAACGAAAAAAAAACTGGAGAGTATGTAAGTCACATTTTAATAAAATTTTCCTTAAAATCACGTGCTTTGTTTGACACAGACGTGAATTTTGTTTAAAAACCACAACTTTTCATCTCCGGGGTCGAATTGGCTCTAAAAAAAAACTCCTAAAAATGTCTATAAAAAACTGGAAAATATGAAAATCAAGTTTTCGTAAAATTTGGCTTAAAGTCACATATTTTGTTTGACTCAAATTCGAAATTTTGTCGAAAAAAATTTGAGGTCTTCGGGGTCGAATTTGCTTTAAAAAAATCGCCAAAAAACTGGGAAATATGTAAAATCAAATTTTAATTAAATTTCCTTTGCCTTAAAGTCACTCGATTTGTTTGATCCAAAAAGTTGTTGCCGAGTCTGTCTTTAGTTCACATTCCATACCCATTGAACCGTAGAGACAATCACTCACATTCGCATCCCTCCCCGGCGGTATGAAAGTGAAAAGGGCTGTCCAGTTGTGCGAGTAACAGGGCGAAGAGTTGGCACGTTTAATGAATTGGAAGGTAATAAGCAAAGCATTACGGCTATTTCTTCATCATCTTCATCTCGTTTCAGTTTTTCTGTATTTTTTTGGGGTCTGCTCTTCACTTTGATTATTGATTTTTATTGAAAGAGAAGTTTTTTTTTTTTGCTTGGCTGCCTTATTGGATTTTGTGTGCAGAGAGTCAAAGTTAATAAGATTTGCTTTTTTTGGTTTTGCTTTGTTTTTTTTTTCGTATTTCTGTGGGGCTCGAGCGAATTAATTAAAGCACATAAAAAATGGTCGAGTGCTAGGAATGCAATAAAGTTAGTGGAAGGAGGCAAATCCTCCCCAGCACGCATCATTTAAGCGCAAAATTATTGCAGACTTTTATGCGGCAGGTTATAATTCACCGGACGTGCGAATTGCAATTGCAGCAGCAGCAGCAGTGGAAGGTCGGGTCTGGGGCGACAGTGGTAAAATTATCATTTTAATTGCGCATTTCCCCAGCGCGAGCGGCAAAGTCAAAGCAAAAGTAAATAAATTATACTGCAGACTTCAAAAACAACAATTTAAACAAAAAAAAAAACTCGCGCCGCAAAATGAAATGATAAAGTCCAGTGAAAACAACCTAGCCGCCATCGAAATTTGGTCACGTGCTGCTCCGGGACTTTGACTCTGACTCTCTGGAGTTATTTACGTGCCTCGCTCGTTTTTTGGCGCTTAATTCATGTTGTTTGAGCAAAAGTTGCACAAACAACAGCGTCCTGCGTCCTGTGTCTCCGTTTTGTTTGTTGTCTCACCATTTTGTTTGCTCATGAGGCACAACTGCAGCATTCTTTTAGGTGGCATTGCGGCGTATACTTAATTTGTGGTTGGCAGTGGTCACATCACGTAGAGTTGCCGCTAAGTACGGCCCCTGCGTAATGACCAAGAAAAAGAACAAGCAAAAACAGGAAAAAGTCAAAGAGCAGGACATTTTTTGGAAGCGTTTACTGTACGAAGAATGGGAAATACTCTTTTCAACTTAATTTAAATCAAAAACTAAATGCCCACAGAATCTTTAAAATGATTTAAAAGAGAATTTCCGTTCTTAAACGTTTCTATACTGTAGCTGTAAATAGATTTAAGTAACAGTAAATCATGCCTGGCCAGCCATAGCCCCTTGGGCCCGAAGTCGCTCGCCGATTCATACCGAATGCTTGCCGAAGTCAATCATCACTGAGTGTCAGAGAGAGACGGAGATATTTTTCTGTCCTCTCTCTTTGGCTAGGCCTGCTGTAAATAAGTCGTCAAGTTGTTTCAAAAAACAAACTGAGCAATGCTCACTCTTTTCTCTCTCTCTCAATGGCTCTGTCCTCAACCATAAAAACTCTATTGATGAATCTTTTGAGTCCACTGTGCTGGTTTTCCATTTATCAACAAACTGCTTCATATAGTGGACAAACTTTACCCTGCCCTTCAATCATAAACAACCCGAGAAAAAGTTGACGGAACAAACGGCCGACCTTTTTGGCAAAGTCACCAGGCTACATAAATAACACAAAAGCAAGACAGAGACAACCAAGTAGAGAGGGAGAGCAATTTCTTGCCTCAAATATAATGTTTTATCTAATTTTTCTTTTTTTTTTTATGTTTTTGTAATGTGGCCTGCGTGCTGAAGTGAGAAATATGAGCAAAGCACGTGGCCAGCCCAAGCACAGAGTCTCAACCACAAAGCTATCAATTTCTATTAGGCCAGGCCAACTTTAGTCCACTTTAAAATGCAACCCAAGAACAGAAAGTCAAAAGAAATGGGACAAACTGCAAAACTGGCAAGAAAAATGTGAAACAGCAGCAAAAATTGCTCTTAATTGGCGGCAGCCATTAAATGCAATTTATCAAACAGACGACAGGGGAGGAGACAGCCTCATGTGTGTGTGTGTGTGTGTGCAGAGAGAGGGACAACGGTTGACAATTAATTTGACACAATTGCAAAGCAGAGAACACACACAGCCAACTGAGTCAACTGAGCCAACGCATGTGACCAAAGGTGTTCCCAATTGCACCTGACCCCCGTCTCACCCTCCTCCACCTCCTCGTGCTGTCAGGCAACTTTATAGTTGACATTGTGTAAATGTCGCTGACATTGCCGCTGCTCCGGTTTCCCCAGTTCTGTTTGTATTTGTGTGTAATGAAGCCAGCTCGCACATTTGGTAAGTGAACGTGGAAGGGGGGCAAGCCAAAAGGCAGGACAAGTAATTGTTGTGAACATTAGAGTCTAATGGCTCTGGTACTGGCTAAAGAGGGTAAAGGTTTTCCACATGCATAATCATAAAAAAAAAAAATGGATACCACTTAATCATGGCGGAAAAAAATTCAACATAATTTCAAAGTCTGATGACCTTGACTAGGACGGAGCAAAGGTTAAAAGCGAGGTACATATGTATAAAGATTGAAGAAGAATTTATGAAAAAATAAAGCCACTAATAAAGGGAATTAAATTACAGTAAATTTCGGTTATATCAAAACCTTCGACTTTTATGTTACTTCACACCTTGAACCAAAACTTGAACCAAACCTCTTTAGAAGTAAAAACTGAACCTGTTCCCAGCCAACAAAAATTATAGAAATAAATAAGTTTTAAACACTGCCTTTGTAGAACTCATTTGATTAAATTGATTGCCACACAATTTTATAGTTTTATACCATTGTAAAGTGTAATATAATTTTCCCCAGAAATAGAAATTTTTATTTACGACCCCATACTGATAGACACAAACAAAATACTCAACGAATGCCAAGCCGGATTTCTTGAAAAGTACTCTACGGTGGATAGCATCTTTGTACTGAGGAACGTTGCCAATGGGTATCTCGAACAGAAGAAAGCTTCTTTCTATTTTTGTGGATCTCGTGCGATAGCTGCTTTTAAAAGCATGTACGAGAAAAACAAAACAACAGTCTGGGATGGAAGTGAGCACCTTGAATGGTTCGACACTAACACAGGAGTTAAGCAGGGATGTCTGATAAGTCCATTATTATTATCCTTGTACATAAATGATCTACACACATATATATCAGGCGGAATTCAAATAGGCAACATGGAATGCAAAGCACCTATGTATGCAGATATGGTGATCATGGCGGAGAGCGCGGACGAAATGCAGCGAATGATTGAGCAGACGGAGCGGTATTGCCGGCAATGGGGGCTGAAATAAATAAGGAAAAGTCGAAAATAATGGTTGTCCGGGTTGGAAGAGTGGCGACGCCCAGAAAATAAAAGATGGATGCTCGATGGCTACTCGTTGGAGGTCGTTGGCGAATACACACATATTTGGGAGAACATTAACGCAAAACATGAACTTTAAAAAACATCTGAACAAAAAACTAAAAAGATTCAACATTGGCAGTGAACAGTACATGGAAAGCTCATAGGAAAGAAAAGGCACAAAATTCGCTATTCCAGGCAACGGCAAGAGCGATAATGTTGTATGCGGCGGAAGTATGTGGCTATCAAT